>CAUYLG010004785.1:0-159623 GCA_963573385.1 Cacajao melanocephalus
ATATATTTAAATACATATAACAAATATAAATAGATAATATCTATATATTTTAAAATATATGATATATTATCTATATTATCTATAGATTTCCCCCTAGTTATTTGCATTGAATATTTATATATTATGTATCAGGAAAGTCAAATTAACTTATTACCTGTTCTAAGAAAAGCTGGACTTCCTTAGTCCAAACCATATTCATGTATACTATATAGTTTAATCTGAATGTGAGAATATTTCAGTATGCCTTTTATGCTGTTTGAATAGTTCAAATAGCCTTGCTTTAATCTCTGATTACTTATTCAAGGTCTACATCTTGGAACCATGCCAGTATTTGAAATGGAACCACTGAAAACGTCATTTGGCTATTTGATGATATATTAAAATTTGAGCTATTTGATGGTATATTAAAATTTGACCCTTTCATAAAAAATAATTATATTAAAATACTCATCATTTCTAACCAACTCTGTGACTGAAGTCTACAAATAACAATTAAAGTTTATCCCTAAAGATGATGCTGAAATGGTTTCAGTTATGATGGAGGCAGATGTGGAAAACTGCCAGCACCTAATACATCCACTTTAGTTTCAAGACTATTAGCGAAGCAAAAAAAAATTCAATTTCTATTCTATCAAAGGAGATAAACAATAGAAAGATCATTGTAGAAGAATACAAAGAGTAAACGTAAAAATATTTGAAAGAGAGGAGCCATCAATTATTTGTGTTCTGCACATAAATTGGCATATATGTACATACTTGCACAAATGACTAAAGGAATCTTTTTTGTGTTTTCCTGTTACTGATATTCTAAACGTGTTAAAATAGTCAAAATTTTCAGATATTTATTGAGCTTATATGTGGCAAAAAATATTCAGATAATCATTTATTCTTATGAGTATTTACTGTTTGGGGACAGCTTTCTTTTAGAAAGTTGTGAGAAAAAGCTTTGAAAAGCCAATTAGAGTTTTCCTTTTTAAAAACTATTTTTGTACAAGTAAAAGTTGTCTGCACCCATCTCACAGGTGCTATGCGAAGAACTTTTGTTAGTACTGTTGGTCTATGAAAATGTATTTGATGCAATAAACTGCCATTTTTAGCACAATTATGTACCAAATGCTTTAATACACTATTTAATCCCCACAACAACTTGTTTTCATTCTTGGAGAGAGAAATTCAGACAGAGAGCTGACATCGTTGCCTGAGATTACATAGGCTAGCAAATGGCAAAGCCAGAGTTTCGTCTATTTGCTTAACCCTCTCACGTACTGCCCTTGATTTCTTGGCCATCTGCTCAGGGCACCATGCTCAGTGCCAGGTATGTTGAGATAAAAAAGACTTTCTCCCTCATCTCATGGCATCCAGTCTAGCAGGATAGGTGCATTGCCTTTCCTTGTGAAGCCCACCAGCAGTACCAGGTCGCTAGGTCCTGCCAGAGTATATGCTTCCCCTACATATCAAGTGCCATCAGCTAAGCACCTGTTGTACCAGAATGCACTGGCAGTTTTTTATGTGAATGCCAATGTGATGGTTCCTGAGAGTAAATTCTACACATATATAAAACATTTTAATTGTTGTGACACGAAATTATTGAATTACAAGTACTTTTCAAGTCTTCTGATATTCTCTTAGCAGAAAATAGGGAAGAAATATTGCATAAGGCCAGAATTAAGCAGACGTATTAACCATATGCATTGAAAATGTGTTTATGCCATGTGCATCAGAGCTCTCTCCGGCACATCGAACCTGAGACTGAGCCAGTAATGAGACTTACTTTTTTCCAGCACCCTGTGACCTTCTGCCTAGCCGGTCCATTATGACAATGGCAGCAGCAACTGTGCTCAGCTCACCACATGACGACAGCCTTTCTAGTGTGTGCCTGCCATTTATTAGGACATTAGTGGCCGGCCATCATCCAGATGCCCAGCCATGACTATCACACAAAGAAAACACTAGCTTTCTTGGATGTTGCTATTATAATTTGGAAATTAGTTTTGCCTTCATGGCTGCATCACATTTGGAATCTCTCTTTGATGTTGTTATTAGTTTGTGCTCATGGTGCTCATGATAACTGTCACACATTAATCACGTCCATCATGTGATTCTTAATTTGCTGTATTCTGACAAATGGATTTAGACACAAACTTGCAATTGCCTATTTTGAGGTTAATAGAAGATTTGGGGTTGTAATTGGTTCCCAAATATTCAATTTAGGGAAATTATTTCTCACCCAGCTCTAAAACATGTTCTAAGTAAGCAAATAGTATTTTTTACTATCACTGCAAAATTGTGCCAGATGAGACCATATGAGACATCTGAGTGTAGTAATACACCCAAAAGTTTCTACCAGAGTGGCATATTTGTGTGTTCTGTGGGGCGTTTTGCTTTTTGCCATTATCTCATTTATCTACCCCATATTTATATATATCTCAAATTATTCCAAAACATTTGATTTTATAAATGCTATCTTTATGGGGAATATTATGTAATGATTATTCTATATTCAGAATGTTAGTAGTATTAATAACTTCCAATTAAACTTTTTTAGTCTAATGTCAAGAAGATGTTTGTGAAGATTACTATACATTTTGATTTTCTCTGAAATCCCTTTCTTAAATAGGGATTAAATATTGCATATTTAAAATAATTGTATATCTAAAGTGATGCCAGAAATTTGCTTTCTAAATGAGCAGAGAGGTCTCCTATAAAGTCCTGTCTGGTTGCAGGGACTTCTGTCTTTTTCTTGGATGGTTTCATAGACTAATGTTCCCCTTCTGCAGCAACCCTCCCCCTTGCATGTGAATTCCTATACATCTCCAGGAAATTGTACACTTTCAACTATTCAGAAAAACTTTCTTTTCTAACATATCTTAGTAACAGGAAATTAAAGGCATATGGGATACCAGTCAATAAAGTGACTGCAAAAAGTTATGAGACATAGAAACTTAGAAATTAGAGGTGGAGGACATTCACAGATCATCTCCTTTAGAAGCTGTGAAGAACGTAAACTAACAGTCAAACTCCGCAACGAAGCAGCTTGGATTTTGCTCCTGTTTCAGCTGCTTCCGGTTGGACAGTGGGCAAGTCACTTAACTGGTATCAATTTCCTCATCAGTAAAATGGCAGTATCTATTTCATGGAGTCGTTGTGAGGATTAAATGAATAATTTTGTAAAGCTCCTAGCACATCATTAAGTGCTTAGTAAATGTTAGCTGTTATTATCTAGTCTATGCTTTTATCCAAAGGGAAATTCTTTTCACATGGTTCTAAGAGGCTGATCATTCAGTCTATACTTAAAACTTTCCCTGTAAAGAACCATTTGCTCCTCTCCCAAGTATTTTCCCCTCATTTTTGAATAGTTCTAATAATGACAAAGAAAGTCTTCATTCTTGTGACTTTTGTCCTTTGAGTCCAGCCCTGCTCATTAGAGCATATAGAATATGTTGTCTATAAAAAGATTTTTCAAATATTTGAAGTATCTTGTCTGTCTACTCTTCCAGGTATTTTCTTTTCAAGGGTAATTACCCAGGTTCCTTAACTTTCATATGTAACATTCTTTGCAGGCCCCTTACCTCCCTATTTGCTTTAAATTGGTCATTAATGTCCCTGTTAAGATATGGTACCCAGAATAAAACCAAATATTATCTGACCAGGGCAACATGTTACTTCTCTTGTTTTATATATAAATTATATCACGTTCTAAGATTTCTTTAATTTTTTTGTGAAGTGCATTGACAGATGTGGTGTGGAAACCACCGTGCTCTTAGATACTTGCCATTCACCTAAAATCCTTAAGGTCTTTTCACACTGACTGTGAAAATGCCCTAAGCCATTTTGGGTACTATTGATCTTTTACCCCAAATGCAAGACTTTATATAGTTACTAGGAATCTCCTTGTTGACATAGTGATGAGAAAAAGACACAGAGTGAGAGAAGTTTTAGAAAGGCTTCACTAGTTTTTCGAAGTGCCTAGCTTAGTGTTATATACAGAGCAAATGCTCTGTAAGTCTTTACTGACTATTAAATTTTCAAATAGTTAACACTCATTGAGTGCTTGCTATGTACGAAGAACTATCTTAAGCACTTTATAGGCAGGTTCTGCTTCTTAGCGGCATTTTATAGCATGAAATTTATAATGTAAAGAGAGGTTCTATAACTTTCTCAAGCTCACATAACTAGTTAATGATGGAAAGGAAGGCAGGAATTAAATCATGTATGCCTTGAAGGCCAAGGAAGAAATTTGAGTTTAATTCAAAAGCCATTGATATGACATTAAAGGGTTCTCTGGGGAGAGGCACAGCCAGGTTTATGGATTTAAAAAGATGGCTCTGGTTACTCTCTGGGAGATTGGAGAATGGCCAGAGTGCAAAGAGGCCACCACAAGGCTATTAAAGAGTATAAGCAAGAGGTGGTTAGGCCTGGGGGAAGAGCAGCAGAGAAGTGCATGGTTCAGGGTCTGTTACGGAGTTTAAGTGTTCAGGATTTGGTGATGGAATGAATGTGTGGTCAAGGAAAGGAAGGAGTCCAGGACACTCACAAACCCAGGTGTCCAGTTTCAGTCAAAAGATGACAATTATTATTAAAAATACAAATTAGTTAAGAAGAATTCATTACATGATTATGGTAGGTAAAAACTCAGAAAAAAGTGAGTGACTAAATGTACAGATTATATATGTTAAAGTTAAAATAAGAGACTACTTTCAAAAGGTTTATTTCTCTATTACCTCTTATTCTTAGGGGAAATTATATATGATAATACCCTTATGAGAAAATGGAGCCTATTTTTTTTTAATCATAGTACCTTGAGAGATTTTTCTCTCTCATAGAAAATGCCTTTTTCCCATGAGGAAAGTTGGCAGGCAGCAAGTCCCATTTGTTCCTTTAGGTTTCCAAGCCTTTATAGTCTTCTCTGATATATTTCTATGAGATTAAATCATGGATACATGTGTCTAAACACATCTTCTGTTCAGAGTGTGTTTTAAATGTTTAGGTAGAAAAGGAATAGAGGTAGAAGGAGGTAAAAGAGAATTTTTTAAAATAAGAAAATCATAGAATTTTAGCTCTGTAAAGGAGCCTTACAGATAATGTCTACTAAGCCATTCATTTTAGAGTTGACCAGAGAAGTTATTCTTTATTTTAGCCTGAAGCCCTGGATCCTCACTCTAGGGTTCTCTCCACTACCATGATTTTCCTGGAAGCTATCTGCTAGAACCCTGCTCCTTACAAAGGATCAGTAGATAAAGAAACACAGTTACAAGTTTAGGAAGAAGTAGCTTCCGTCTAATTGGTAGAAATGATCAGAACAGAAAAATATGTTAGTGAGAAATTAACATCTTAGGAATTAGTAGATTTGGCAGGTGAGAAAAGGGGGAAAAAGAGCTTACAGTGGATACTCCAGTGACAATCAACAGCACATAGTCAAGCCTAAGCCAAGATAATGAGGAGCTGGTAAGCACCCACAAACCTAAGGGTCAAGGTGAGCCCAAGTTGCCAAGTGGGCTGGTGGGCATATTTTAGATACTGAGAAGAAACTCAGGCACCTCACAGCCCAGGCAAGGCCTGCAGCATGTTACCTGCCAGAGCTTAAGGCCCACAGGAAGGAAGAAGCATGAGACATCTCAACTCAGAAGCTGAAACTAAAGTCTTAGCACACAAGAAGCTGAGACCTAGAAATTATCTCTATTGTCCATAGCAATGCTGCAGTAATGGCTATTGTACTTTACCTGTCAGGAACTGACTGTCAGCCATCATTTTCTGATCAGCCCATGACAAAAGTCATGTTGGTGTGATTGGAAGCTAGAATTGAGTTCATCGAGAGAAGAAGGAGAGAAAAATAATGCATCTTTCACAACTGAGGAGCTAGATCAATGCATCTTATAAGGGCTTTTTTTTTCAATTCTTTAATTAACTTTTGAATAGGTAATAAATTTACATGGCTCAAATTGCAGAAAATAAAAAATGAAAAGGTATACGAAAAAAAATCACCCTCCAAGTGCCACTGTGCTCTACCCAATACCCATTCCTGCTAATTGCTAAGCACGGTTCTTATTTATTATCCATTCATGGGTATTTTTCTCCATATGCAAGCCAAACAAATACAATATTCTTGTTTCTTTTCATTTTTTACAAAGTGATGCTATAATATGCACTCTATTCTGCATGTTACTATTTTCATTTGATAATTATGATTACTTTCTCAATATAGAGTCATCTCAAGCCCAAAAATTATTCAGGGGCCTCTGTCCCTGACAAAAGTTTAAAGATACAAGATTGTAATCCAAGATTAAATGAGATTAGCTGGGCACTGTGGCCCATGCCTGTAATCCCAACACTTTGGGAGGCCAAGGCCAGATGATCACTTCAGGCCAGGAGTTGGAGACCAGCCTGGTCAACAGTGTGAGACTTCATCTCTACAAAATAATAATAATAAGATTAGCAGGTGTGGTGGCACACACCTGTAGTCCTAGCTACCCCGGAGGCTGAAACAGGCAGATCACTTGAGCCCAGGAGTTTGAGCCTACAGTGAACCATGACCATGCCATTGCACTCTAGCCTGGGCAATAGAGCAAGACTCTGTCACTAAAATGTGAGTGTATGTGTGTGTGGTGTGTGTGTGTGTAATGAGATCAATAAAAGTAATAATACTAGAACTTTAGGCATTGTGCTTAGAATGGCTTTATTTGATTACACTCATGTGTCTGGGGTTGTAGCAGATGGGGTCTTAACCTTATTACTAGCCAATCTAATAATACTGAGTGATTGAAGTAATTCTTCCATTTCCTTATTTGCAAATAGGAAAGGGATAGACTGACCAAACTGTAAGGTAAATTCTAATTCTAAAACTGCTAATACTGTGTACTTTAAAATCTCTGTCTTCAGGCACTGGAATATGTCTGGCTATTAGATTATCATTATAGAGGTACATGCTATACACAACTTCCTCCAAAAATAATTGTCTTAAAAGTGAGTTTTCAAATTGTGAAAATTCCAGATATTCAGCAAAACGTAGAGAATAGTATACAAACATTAGTGTACCTAGCTTAAAAAATGAATTTTTACAAAGAAAATTGAAGTCCCTAATTACATTCCTGTCTCTCCCCTCCAAAAGTAACCACCCTTCTTATTTTAGTATTATCATTCCCAGTCACATCTTCATAATTTTGCTTTATTTGTATGCATCTGTAAACAATATATCATTGCTTTGCAGATTTTGAAATTTTATATAAATCATATGTGTACATTCTTCTGCATCTTGCTTTCTTTGTTTTGTTTTGTTTTTCGGCATTATGCTTTTGAGATTTATCCACGTTGTTATATGTGGTCCTAATTATTTCATGTTTGCTCTTATATATTATGCCATTATATATAACAACCCCAACTTAATTTTCCATTCTCATATTGATGGACATTCAGGTTATTTTCCACTTTTATATTACAGTGCTGCAATGAATATCCTTGTGTATCTCCTTGTGTCTAAGAATAAATATAGGAGTACATCTTCAACTTTACTAGATATTGCCAATTTGCTCTCCAAAGTAAGTTGTGCTAATTTATACTCTCACCATCAGGTATAACATTTCCCATTGCTCAATATCCTTGCCAATGATTGATGTTGCCAGACTTTTTAATGTTTGCCAATCCGATTGCTGTGAAACTGAATCTCCTTAAGGTTTAAATTTATATTTACTTGATTTCTGATGAGGTAGAGCATTTTTAGATCTGCGTATGGAATCTTCAAGTTTCCCCGTATTTTAGATTATCCATTCATATCTCTTTTTATTTAGAAGATTGCATTTTTCCTATTGATTTGTAGTTGTTCTTAGACCGCCTGGATGCTTACGTTTTTTCAGTTATATTTTTTACTGGTATGAATTCTCCAAATTCATGGCTTGGCTTTTATTTTATTATGCTATCTTAATGAACAAATTTTTCATTTTAATGTAGTTGAAATTATCTTTTGCTTTGTTCTGTTTCTTCTAGTTTGCATTTTTAAGGCCTTCTTTATTCCAGCTTTATAAAGATTTCTCCTAAAAGTTTGAATTTGCTTTTTATTTTAGATCTTTTATCTACTTGAATCCAATAGTCTTTTTAAAAATGTAGATATGCATTTATTGAGTAGTTCATTCTTTTTTGAGTGTCATTTAATTGAATGAACAAAAAAGACATTCCAGAACATGTAGCAGTCGCATCAAAGTTAATAGCCTAACAAAAGTATTTATCTATGTCAAGATGGCTATCATTGCTCAAAATATTTTTAAAATTATCTTTTCCAAATTACATCCAATGTCAGCTGTACATTACTTAACAACTACCAACATTGGTAAACTTTTTTCTTTAAGGGCAGATTTGATATTTTCAAAGATTCAAACTCCTTTAGAACATGCTTGCTGATGAAGCTGGAGAGTAACGTTTTGGTTTAATTTAAAATGAAATGTAACCGTGAAATGTTAAGATGGCCTTTCTTGAATGAACATAAAGTGATTCTGAGGGCAAACACTTAGAAAAAATTCTCAAACTATTTTGAAATAAAATTGACCTTAATATAAATAAGGGCATAAAACCTCTATTACATTCTTTTGGAAGTTTAATCTTGGTATGTTTAACTCAGGTCCTCATGACTTAGCAAGACAACCAGATGTGTAAATAGAAGACCAAATGAATGAAATACTGAGTGATAAATGCAAAATAGACAAATGTATAAAGTATACGGAAATAAGGTATGTAGGGAGGATCTCACTATGGAGAGGAGTCAAGGAAGGCTACATGGTGATGACATTTGAACTGAACCTGGAAGGATGAAAATAAATTATTCACATGAAGGGCATGATATGCTAAACACACAGCATATGCAACAGAATAGAAAGACAAAGTTGGTATCAATATGCAAGGCACCTTCAAGATCAGGGGTTTATTTAGTGTGGCCAGAAGTACTTCATTTGGTAGTCACAGATTGGTCCCTCACCACCAAATGTAACTACCAAAGTCTTTTAAGCATGGAAGCAACATGATCAGATTTGTATTTTTTTATCAGAATCGTCCTCGCAGTAGTGGGTTAGACAAACTTTCTCTAAAGGGCCAGTCAGTAAATATTTCACATTTTATGGACCATACAGTCTCTTTCACCACTGTAGCACAAAAGCAGTCACTGATAATTCCTAAAGGAGTGGGCAGATGCTTTATATACCAAAAGCAGCAGGCCAGATTTGACCCTGTACCATCATTATTTGACCAGTGGAGTAGAGGATGGCTTGGAGTGAAGATGTGTTGAAGAAGGGAGGATTGAGAGAGAGATCCAAGATGGCCGATTACTAGCAGCTCAGGATTGCAGCTCCCAGTGAAAGCGCAGAGAACAAGTGGACGCCACACTTTCAGACGAATTTTTGTTGCTCACGGACCAGGAGATTCCCAGCGGAGGAGCCACACAGGTCGCCAGCGCGACTCTTGTGGCCAGCGGGGGGGGTTTTGCCGGCGCCCTGGTGCGGCGGTTCTCGGTGCAGAGTATACGGGACTGGGTCCCCTTTTGGTCGATGTTTGGAGCTCCGGGAAGGCAGAGCCACCCATTCAGCTGATTGAAAAAGGCGCTGAAGAGGGGAGCCAGACAGGAGATTCCGGGGTAGAAAAGCGCTACGAATCTTAACGCTGCTGTTTCAGCCGGAGCAGTGGGTTGCTCAGATTCCGGCTCTGGGAATCAACAAGTTGGACGTCCACTCAGAGACCCAATTTGAAAGTCGGTGGTTACAAAGACGACAGATGGCTAAATCTACATAGAAGTATTACAGTAGATTGTGTTTAAAAAAAAAAAAAAAAGGCCAGGTGCAGTGGCTCTTGACTGTAATCTCAGCACTTTGGGAGGCCGAGGTGGGCGGACTACGAGGTCAAGAGATTGAGACCATGCTGGCCAACATAGTGAAACCCTGTCTCTACTAAAATATAAAAATTAGCTGGGTGTGGTGGTGTGTGCCTGTAGTCCCAGCTGCTTGGGAGGCTGAGGCAGGAGAATTGCTTGAGGCCAGGAGGCAGAGGTTGCGATGAACCAAGATTGCACCACTGCACTCCAGCCTGGCGCCTGGCAAAAGATTGAGACTATGTCTCAAAAGGAAAAAAAAAGATGAGGTTCTAAACCAAGACTATGAAAGTTGGGATGGATGAGAAAAATGTTGCAAAAGAAATTTGGCAACACTGCTCTGGAATGTGCGGGGGCTAGTGTTAAGGGAAAGGGAAGACCCAAGTTAACCAAAAGGTGGATGGGGATGGCTTCAACTAAGGTGGAAAACCTAGGAATAGGTGAATGGTGTTTTCTCTTTGTGGGGGAAGATGGTGTGAGGAAAGAAGACTCAGTGAGGCAGCTAAGAGAAAATAATGTGTTTCAGTTTTGGCACACTGAATGAAAAGTGCTCACAGAGAGATTTGGGTTATTGAACTTATGTCTCTAAAGCTTAGGAGAGTCTGGCACTCAAAGCATAGAGTTGATTGAAGTCCGCAGGATACAGGAAGTGTTGTGTAGTGGGAGACAAGCAATGACAGAGCCTAGGCTCACCTACGTTTACATGATACCAAGGCAAAGAAGAGCCAACATGAGTGAGCAAATACCCAGAGACGCAGGGTAAGGAGCATTCCACAAAGGAGAGATGAACAACTATGCCAGCACTAGCAAACGGTTAATTCAGTGAAACGAGGATCTGAAAAGTGTCTGTTGTATTTGGAAAGGGAAATATGTTGGTGACCTTTGTCAGAGCAATCAGCATGATGAAGAAATTTCCAAAATAATTTGAGAAGCAAATGGAAGGTGAGGAAATGGCGAAAGGAGAATTCTACTTAGGTGAAGTATGGTTGAGGAAATCAGATGGGTTTTGTTTTGTTTTTTTTCCTTTCAGGAAGGGAGAAAATTGTGCGTGTTTGTGCACAAAGAATGGGAGCTGGTTAAAATAAGAGATACTAAGGGAGAGGCATTGTCAGTGGGACAGAATCCCAGAGGAGTAATCATGAGTGCACTAGGAGCACAGGTGGAGAGGTTGGCTGCATATAAGGGGAAGACGGGTAAAGGGATTGAGGTAAGTGGGAAAAGCTCTAACCAAATGTCCTGGTTCTCTCCCTTGGAAATCATTCAAAGCTAATGTAATGGGCAAGTCTTCATGGTTTGAGTGAGCCGTTTGTGGTTATGTAGTGAGGAGGAGATAGGTGTGGCATCAGTAGTTCTTTGTTAGTAAGAATTTGCAGATCAAATTGGGTGACTTCTGAGAAGGCCCATTTAATTGCAGCAGAGGTTATATGACAAGATGAGGAACACAGGAGTTTGAAAAAATGGCTGTGGAACCTGCCGTTGGGAAGCTGAAATGTCATGGTCTCTCCCCTCCACCTCTGCTCTGAACTTTCTAAGAAGATAACGTTTTATTTTTCCTTTTAGAACCTTGCATGATCAGAGGAACCATGGTGGTGGGGGAAGGACCCAGTGAGGGCATGTTAGGCACTGTGAAGGCGGTCATGGGACCTCAGTAGATACGCTGATATTGCCTGTATGTACATGTGTATGATCTCAGCCCTCCTCCAAGAGGTAGAAGCTCTACATGGGAACATCTGTGCCCCTGGCCTTCCATGGCCAGGGACCAAAATGGCACCTTGAGTTGGCAGCAGACATTGTTACATGCAGCACAGCCCTTAGCCATTTGAGAGCCAACAGTCAGAATCTCCACAGGCCAAGTGCCAGTAATAGTTCAGTAATAGAACTTTCAGTCACGACGGTCACTGAGGGAAGCCTACAAATTCTGTCGCCTTCTTTTCTAACAGCTGAAATAATTTAGCTATATTCTGCCACATGAGCTCTGTTGGAGGAAGGGGGATGCATAAGATGCTGAATTAGGTTCCAGTTGAATTATTTAGTCCTCTTGATGCTGAAAGGTTCTTCTTATCTTTTGAAATGTGAGTGCTAACTTGAAGACAGTGAAGAGTTTCTTTTTCTATATCTCTAACGTGGGATCAGGATTATATCCGTCCTTAGTCACCAAGTCTTGTGTTAATGGAACTAAAACTCTCTGGGGAAGCATCCCAAACCTATTTAACGTTCGCAAGCACTAAAGTTTGCATTAGGACTTTTACATGAGCTAAGGTGTCTATAAAAATATATGCTTGCAGCCAGGTCCCTAGTGGCTTCACATCCGAGGAAACTGTGAAGCATCCGTCATTCTAGCCAAGGGTTGGAATAACTCACTGCTGCAGGTACTTCCATTATGTAACCCAGCTGAGGGTGTGGTGCACCTGTCACAGCAGAGGTCAGCCATGATTCTGTAGAATAGTGCAATGGTTCAAGTGATTTTTAACTATTGTCACCCAAGATGCAATGATAGAGAATCATGAAATTTTAGGGAAAGAGAGTTTTTAAGATGAGTGGTTGATTTCCTTTTTGCTCCATTAAATGCCATGGCTTTTAAATGTTGTGTCATCATGTAGTTCTGTTAACTTAACCCTTCAACACCCTGGCACGCATCTTGCCAACAAACCCGTAACTTTACAATGTAATTGCAGAAAAAAGTGTATGTGGGATTTTTTTTCACTTGATTTAGCAATAATTTTGTTTGAGACATCGTTTAGAATCATATCTTAGGTGAAATGTCCTGAATTACTGGTTAAGTTTTGCTGTTTGTATGGCACATGTTTAATAAAGCACTTTTTCCCCCATAAATTAGATATTAAAGCCAAGAAACTGTGGTTCTCAGCCTAGGCTGCATATTAGAATTGCATAGGAACTTCTTTAAAATACTGATGCCCAGGTCCTCCCACAGATTAATTGCATTTGATTCTCTGGGGGTGAGATCAGGGCCCCAGTATTCCTTTAAAAGCTCCCCAGGTGATTCTAGTGTGTAGCCAGGTTTGAGAATGGCTGCCTTTTAAAATGCAAATCTAACTATGTCTTAGTTTAAAACCTTTCCTCAACAGCCAAACTCCTTGGCAAAGCATTTAAGGTCCTTTCCAGAATGGATCCACTACCCTCCCAGATAAGCTCATACTACTCTGCTGTACATGCCCACCCTCCAACTACTTCATTTTTTCTAATAGACAGCCCTACCTTCCATCTCCATGTGTTAGCAATACTTTGAAGAAGACACCTTCCCCACTGAAGTATTTCCATTTTTAAACATGCCCTGAAGATCACCACCTTACTTAACACGTCTTCTGTGGTTCTTGCAGGCAACATTCACTCCTCTCTGTACCTTGCCTGCTGACCACCTTGTATATACCCCATCTCACTGCTGTTGGTCTGTATGTCCCCCTCTTCCAAAGAACCGAGTTTATGTGATAGTTAGATTCATGCCTTACTATTTTTTGTATTATTCACAGTGCCTAAAACACAGGAACTACATGAATGAATGAATGGAATGTATTCTAAAAATGCATTATATGTATCAGTGGGTGGGTTCTGGAGTCAGACTTCCTGGGTTCAAATGACAGCTCTGCCACTTACTGGTTTTTTGACCTTGAACAAGATATTTTGTGTTGCTCAGTGCCAATTTCATCATCTACTAAGTAGAAACAATACTGTTGCCTACTTCAGAGGCTTGTGAGACTGAAATGGGATGCTAGTCATAGAGTGGCTAGTTTACTACTTAACACATTAAACACTAAATAAGTGCTCACTGTGGTTATTGTTATTATCCCTTAATTGATTTTCATCTGGATGGAATTTTAAGAATTATTTGTGACAGGAATAGAGCATGAAACAGGTGAAATATAGTCAATGAAGTTTGCATCAGCCTGGTCTGGGTCGGCCAAGCCCTCCTGCTCTTCTCTTCCAGGGCCTTCATTGATTAGTCTTGAGAAAGGAATACACGGGAATCAGCTAGTAGACTTTGGAAGATAGACAGAGGATTCTGTCTTTTGAAAGGATATGCTATAGCAAGAGAGTGAAATAATTCCGCTTGTATAATATATGAACAGAATTATTCTATACAATTTTACATGATTGAAAATAGGAAATACTGGAAACAGGGTGATCCTCCATGCTCTGACATAAAATAATGAGAATCTACTGAGGGTAGAGACTGCCTCTGAATTCCCCACTATACGGCAGCCTGACTTTAAAGGTTGGATACACACTAATACTTCATGGCTAGAGTCATCTACCCAGAGGCATTTGTTGAAAGCAGATCTCCACAGTCCTCCCTGACCAGTGATCTGAATCTGTGGAAGTCCTAGTAGTTAAAATGAAAAGAAACAAGATGGAGAAAGAAGACAGAGAGGAAATAAACAAGTCACTTATTTACTGTCTCTCATGTTACATGCCCCAGAGGGACCAGGATTATCAGATCTAAGATGTGCAAAATCACGACTGTGATGACTGAGAATGATATGAATTCAACCTGAAAATGTAGCTGTAAACATTGTTACTACATTTTTACTACATGTTACCTGTAGGTAAAATGTCCCATAGCATAATACCTGGCCAATCATATGTACTCATTAACTATAAACTGTTGTTGATATTATGAGGATGATGAAGATCATTCATGACTCATTCAGCAAATCGTCCACTTCCAGAACATAGTTAGGAATGTTGGTTTGGATGATGCACTAAAATTCATGCTAAAATCTCTTTCATCTGAATGGCAATAGTATTCTATCGTGATATTCAAGCTTGAGAATTTTTGTATTATAGAAAAGAAGTTTATAAGTCCTAGAAATACAATATTGTGAATAACTGAGTTTATATTCAATGCATTTTAAAACAATTCTTTTCATATTTAATTACTATAAATACTTCAAAATCTACAGAATAGATAAGACCAAAGGATAAAGAAGGGCCACTATTATTCAGGTATAAAAGTGAAGCATCTGGCTGTTTTCTAGAAGATATGTTTATGGAAATATAACATATGGGCAACATATGGAGAAAATCAGGTTGGAAGCTCTCTGGAGAGTAGACTAATATATCAGCACTAAGCAGATGTAAATTGCAGTGCCTTAGTCACCTCCTGACTGTTTCTCTTAGCAATTAAAGAAGCTTTTCAATAGCTGAAAGTGAAGTTATTTTTAAAGATAAAAATCATTTAGACACATATTTACATACAATGTATTTATTTTTATCCTTAGTATTTAAAGTTCATGCTACTTGTTCTGACTACAATTTGTGAAGACCGATGACATTAAAAGACAAGTGACTAATAACCATTTTCACCCTAGGTTCATAGAAACCAGTGGCTTTGATGCCTAGAATCATGTTTTCCCACATAGTTTTTCTCAGTATGAGCTGTCCCATTTTTTGGTTATTGATAAGCAAGTTGATCTCAGCTTTTCTGTTTCCCAGGATTTTTTTTTTTTTTCTTAAACAGCTTGGCTGTATCATTTTGAATGGCACTTCACTAGGTTCTTTAAAGCATTTCTAACACTCATCCGGCTTATGTTAATCCCATTTCAGGTCACCATAAAGCATTTGTTTTCATGTCTAATCAGCAGGCTTTCATAATCCACAAGAAGCCTGTTGTCAAGTGCAGGTCTTCAAGCTGGTAAATTTGCTGCATTCTGGGATTGTGTTGTGTGTGCTCCTCTCTCAGTGTTTATTATTATTTAAAGTATTACTCACATGTGATGCTGATGAAATTGTGCAGATAATCAGATGTGGTCAGTACAGGTCTCTAGCCAGGTACTAGAAGGTTGGACATTCATCACTTTGATCTTGACCTTGTTGCTACAGTGAGTGCACACCCTGTCTGCCGACTCAAAGGTCATACTGGCCTTCTTGATTTGATTTTCTACTCTGTCAGTCAGTATGCCATTAGGCAGAGTGCTGCCGGTGACCCCTGTAATCTCAATATTGCCAGTGAGAGGTGTGTAGGATCCTGCAAATGGGGGCAAGTACGTGATCTCATGCTGTAATTCAATTCAATGTGTATTCACTGCACACCTACCATTTGCCCAGAAATATGCAATATGCCACAAGAGAGAAATAAAGCACAGTTTCTACCTTCAAGGAGCTTAGTATTATCGTATGATGATGAAAGTTCATCTCATGATTAGAAGGGACAGACAATAATTGCTGTTGGAGGTCAGAGTAAGCTTATCAGCATTTTGGCCACTGGATTTACTCTGCAGTAAGATGTGTAACATGGCCTGTCTTTCTGTGTGTGCGTTTTGAAAGCTCCCATGACAACCTACAACAGCAGCCCTTGAATGACTGCCTCACAGGCTTTTAATGATATTCAGAGCGGTTAAGTGGAGTTTCCCAGAGGACAAAAATCACAGTCTAACACTGGCTTCTGAGTCCTTTATTCCACCCTCAGAGAATGCTGCACACAATAGATTGGATAAGATCAGGCTGATTTGCATCCCTGCTTCACCCATTGGTGACTGAGCATCTCAGCCTATTTATGCTCAGACGATTATTGGATGTTTCACATACATTGTATAATATGTTTTTGTCACTAAGTTAATTCACAGCCTTTTGTGTTTACAAATGAGAATATGGATTTTTTTTAATAATAGGACTTATTTATTATCCAAGTTTTATCCTGACTTTGTTTTAATTTAAAAAACATTTTTCAAGGCTGACATTAGCCATTGTATTTTTTTCCCAGCTATTTTTTTTTAATCCATGGTTACTTTCAGTGATACATTGTTTAATCTAATTTTTGTTCTTTTTTGAGTTGCTTTATACTGCTAGTGAAACTCCTGCTAGACTACTTAATATAATACAAAAGTAGTGTTAATGACAAGTTCTTGGTAGGTAAAGCTGCTCATCTTGTTTCTGTTGTAATTTATAATCCAGAGAGTTTACCATTATAAATATTTTTAAAAGTCATCTTGCCACCCAGTCTCATATTTACACATGGGATTTACAGGTCCAATGTTAGGTCAAAAGTCAGTATAAAACAGGAATGGAGGCTCTGATGCCTTGTCCCTTGGAAATGTTTTCAGAAAATTTCACAAGCAGATCACTGTACTGTGAATATAATGGGCTGCTTAGCACATCTCCGATCTTCACCTACATAGGGGCCTTTGTGTAACACATCAGTCATTCTTCTAATGTAACGTCATCAGTAGTTTCGAATTCAAGAAAAGTAGGACAAAAGAATAGTTGTTAGATCTGCCAATGTAGAAGGTGGTGCAAGGGTAGGAAGAATAATTAGCTAGAAGGCAAAAGAAAAGCAGCAAACTTAAGAGTATTCTCAGCCCCTTAGAATATTTTTTTAAAATAAATAGTAAATAAGGTAACTTACAAGCTTCTTTGACCCCATTTAACAGTAAATTGAGTAATTTTGCCATCCAAAACAAATAAACATAAAGAGGGAATTTATACCTTGCCTTTTTTAGCTATTAAGAATTCGAAAAGATTTTAGTGTCAGTTATCTAAACTTTGAAGCTATATGATGCCTTAATGAGAGATTATAAAATACTGAATTTGAAAAATCAAGCTGATTTTCAAACTCATGCAATATTGCAATTGAATGCAAACTAAAAAGAAACTATCAATACAACTTAAAAAATAGATACCATACTCCTAGTAATAACATAAGGAAGTAAGATTTCTTCGAAACAGATGGCATACTGCAAAGTGGCTGATGTGAACTAATGGATTATTAATATATGGGTATTGAAAATTTGACTGAGTGTTATAAGTTTAAAAGAAAATTCCCAATTAAGTTTTTCTGTGTACTTGACCCTACAGCCCCACTCAGATTCTCCAGGATTTCTTGAGCTTGCAAACAGTTCTAATTGATTAGCAGGTGGCATGCAGTTTGCTGCCTTCCCCCACCCTCTCAGGTTGCTATGGTGATACAATCTTAGCTTCTCCTCCATTGCTTCCGTGTTCCAGCTGATCTGTGGAATGAGATCTTGTGAACCTATTGGACAAACTGGTGTTGGCGTTTCTATTCAGATTTGTTACCTAACACTTCTGTTTGGCTTAATAATTGGAAAATGTCCCTTTATACCAACGTGTTTACATCTTGCAAAATTGTCAAAGAAAAAAAAATGATGTAATTCTATTTGTTATTACCTCTCTATTGTTACTCCTAAAGTACAAGAATGTAAAATGTTTTTAAGGCAAACCTTGAAAGCATATTCATCTTCTTTCTTAAAGGTTCTTAACTATCACTGTAAAAAGTGTTCCATTACCACTGACAACACTTTTTTTTAAAAGATGTTAAACACAACATTTTGAGATGAGGCGCACACACACACACACACACACACACACACACACACACACACACATGCTTCTTTTATTTAAAGTCGTTTTGAAAATCAAAAGCATTGTTTCACTTTTCTCTGGTGTGTTTTTACAGAAAAGCTTAGGCATAGCAGTAACACTTATATACCTTTGCTGTATTCTCCTGCCAGTGTAAAAAGGACAGCAGTCACTTTCAAATCAATTCTTAATGGTCCTTGATTCTCAAAGGCTGCTATTCACACATAACAACCAGAATCTAATATAAGCAAACTTTGCATCTACAGTAAGGAAACATATGTTTAATACATAAAATGTGAGTTCTTATTTAAACAGTATCTTATGTGTGCAAAGTGCAAGAAAACAAAAGACACCATCTTTTTGATCTACAGACCATTCTTTTTTGTAGACTAATGGCAATGATAACCTTCTTAGAACAACTCATGTCACAGACCACCTGACTTGAAGTCTACATTTTCAGAACACTGATTTTATTTCCAGTCAAAAGAATACTGTGTTTTAGGCCAACATTTGGCAGCTACATGTTTAATATGACTTTGTATTCTTTCCAAAGTACATTAAAGCATGTGATAAAATTTGTGTCATTAGGGCAGTAGTTCAAAAGCATTACCATACTTTTATAGGAAATGTAATACGTAGTGAGAGATTCCAGCTCTTGTGACCTCCTGAAGTGTCCTATCTGAAATTCAATCATAGCAATTACTGGGATTATCCCTCTCCACCACCCTCCAATAAAGACCTAAGGAACTGCTTTTCAGATCTGGTAACTGGGGCTAGTCTGCAAAATAAAGTGCCTAGTGAGAGAATGAGAAGAAAATGAAATTAAGGAAACAAAATAGGAAAGAAAATTAAAAAGTAACTTTTAAAGTTGGGAGTGTACTTCTAGTTTTAAAAAGAAAAAAACACCTTTGGTGAAGTTATAGTGGGTTCAAGGTTTAAATGAACTTTTCAATAATTTTACTTCATGGGAAATAGTTTTAAAATATCACAATATCATGTCTGCTTAGTCTGTCATATTGATGATTTTGCAACTAAGAAAAAGATTCATTTTATGTAAAGTGTTCATTTTTGCTATTGGATGACAATCAAAAATTATTTTTAACTAGAATTGTTCTCAAAGTTTGCAGTGCAATATATGTAGTTAAATGTGCCATTTTTGAGATAGAATTTTGGTCAAACTTTACTTTTAGATTATTATTATCCACAATGAAAATAATTTCTTTCCTAAAGCCTAGATGTGTCATGGAAAGTAAAAAAGGTAAATGAAATTAGAGTCAATTATAAAAGAAGTATTTCAGATACTATAAAGAAAAAAAAACAGTTTTTCAGATCTCTCAGTGCAGCATGTGTGATGTCAAAAGACAGGTAGGACTTAAAGTCTCCTTGAGCCCATGTCATATGGCAGCACAGTTATAATGCCTTACACTCAAGAGGAGCCACAGTGGTCATCTCCCTGTAGGAACTCAGACTGCTTCTTTTATATAATTCATGTTTGAAGGTGATCCTGTGGGGTATGAGTTCACATCCTTTTGTTCCCTTCCCCAACCCCCATCGATTTGTTTTGTGTTTTGAAATTGTCAGATGAAAAGAAATGTAATGGTCAAAATCAAAACAGTTAGGGAGAGATATATCCTAGAATAAATCACAGATTTAAAAAAAAAATTCCCAACACTACCTCACACTTTGCAAAAGGAGGAAGAACAAGCCAAGATGAAAACTCATAAGCAGAATCAAAGACAAATTGGTAAAAAGAAAGGAAATAGAATTGTATGCATTTCAATGACTACATTTTAAGTCTATTCAGGGAACAGGGTATTGTTTAAATCTGTATACTTACCATAAATTCCTTGCATGTTTGAAATAATTAGAAAGACAAGAAGGGATTTAGATTTTCCATTTCTTTGTATTCTGTTTACCTTGATGTAAAGAATACTGGCAGTATGGATCTAGAACCAGAAATACCATTTGACCCAGCAATTCTATCACTGGGTATATACCCAAAAAAATTATAAATTATTCTACTATAAAGACACATGTACGTGTATATTTATGGCGGCACTGTTCACAATAGCAAAGACTTGGAACCAACCCAAATGCCCATCAATGGTAGACTGGATAAAGAAACTGTGGCATATATACACCGTGGAATACTATGCAGTCATAAAAAAGGATAAGTTCATGTCCTTTGCAGGGACATGGATGAAGCTGGAAACTATCATTCTCAGCAAACTAACACAGGAACAGAAAACCAAACACTCCATGTTCTCACTCATAAGTTGGAGCTGAACAATGAGAACACATGGACACAGGGAGGAGAACATAATACACAGGGGCCTGTCAGGGGATGGGGAGCTAGGGGAGGGATAGCATTAGGAGAAATATGTAATGTGGATGACTGGTTGATAAGTGCAGCAAACCACCATGCCATGTGAATACCTATGTAACAAACCTGCACGTTCTTCACAATGTATCCCAGAACTTAAAGTATAATTTAAAAAAAACAAAAGAATACTTGAGAAGCCTGTTAACTGATATTGTCTTAAGTCCATTGTAAGTGACTACTTATTGTTTATAAGTCATAAAGTAAAAATTTGCCTACTGGACCAAAACAAAGATAAGTAGATAGAAAATATTTGTGATGCACATACCCAGACCCAATGTGTGGAGTAATCAGCGAGGAGGTGAATTCTGAGCAGACCTGTGAAACTGGATAGAATGGCAAAGACAGATTATCTCCCAAGTTCCATCTCATTCTTTACTTATAGATCCTAATTCTGTGCTGCATTAATGGTAATCCCAATGGTATCAGTCAACCATTTACAAGGCACTTTAACATAGATTATAGCATATCCTCAGAATAAACATGTAAATTCAGTACCTTTCCATACCTCCAATAAGAACACTGAAACTTTTTTAAGGTGACATGGCCAAGCTCCCACTGCTGAACCTCAAAGTTCCTTTCCTTACTGCTACCGTCACCCATCTCCCTATATAACTCTATTTTCTCTTTCCAAACCACTTATATCTCCTTTCTCCTCTTTCGTAATAACCATGACCTTATATCCAATTCCTAAATTTCCTAGTTTATATCCACAGTCAACACTAAACAAGACATCTTATGTATTTCTTAGCTGGCTCATTGCTCTTGGCAGTGATAGATTTTTTAAGTTTAGAAGTAATTTGGATTCTAAAATCTGTTTTAGAGATAGTTGATGGATTCTTTTCTCCTTTGCTATTCTTTCCAATTTCTCTTTAAATATATTTTAATAGGTAATAACTCTTATTTAGAAATAAATCATGTTCATTTTGAATTTTTTAAGATTGTCTTTGATTCTTAAAATTTTTTTCACCATGTGCTAAAGGAGAAAAAAGACTGTTTAGTTCAATGACTTGGGATACAATTGTGCTTTTAAAACAAATTACATTGGTTTTATTATATCTATTTGGGCTAGAAACTTCGGTGGACAGTGGCAGCACTTTATGTCAAACTGTTTAATCAAATTGCACAAATAGGGTAGTAAAGAGCACTTTCCTCTTCTTCACAATAGTTACACCTGCTGCTAGCCACATGGAGTTCATTAAAATATCCAACCTCGTTCTATTCATAGAAAATTGTAAACACCAACATAGTCTTTAAATGTAGTCTTTTCCTAAAAGTCTAATATTCATTAAGAGTACTACTCAGAAGATAAATTATACCAATGAGAACATGCTTTTATATGTCTCATAAAATTATAAAATAAACTTTCTATTCACATGAACATTTCATTCAGTGAAATTTATTGATGCCTATGCAATGCCAGGTATTGTGTAAAGTATTAAATGAGACATTTAAATGAGCCAGACAAAAATCCTTCTTAGAAGGAAAGTCTAGACCAGTGTCTTTCAGAGGCTTTGCCTCTTTCTACCAACATCCAAATCATCTGCAGAACTTGTTAAAAATGCAGATTCATGAGCTCACTCCAGATCTACTGAATTATAATCTGCAAGTGGGATTCAGGAATCTGCAGCTTTAATAAGCCATCTTATTATGTAAACCAGTGATTAATAAGCTAGTGATTCTGAGGCTTATTAATTGGATAGGCACCTATATGTCAAAGAGACAGACATGAAAAGATATAGAAGTACAATAGTAAGTGATAGTTATTCTAATAGAAATGACATTGATAAATACTTAAATTTGTATTTCTAATGAATATAAAACGTGAACATGTAACATTACATATGGAGTGAGTACCTACGTTTCTATGCCTTAGGTATCTTTAAGTTTTCACAGAAATTAAACATGTTCTAAAGATTCTGTTTTGAACTAGATATGTCAGAATGAGGTCATGTTTGCAAGAGTTAGGAATAAATCTGCTATGCAATGAAGTAGAAAGATACCTGTATAAATCACTCAATTAAATAAAAGAAAATCTCTACCGGGTCTGATGGCTCATGCCTGTAATCCCAGCACTCTGGGAGGCCAAGGTGGGTGAATCACTCGAGCCCAGGTGTTCAAGACCAGCCTGGGCAACATGGCGAAACCCTGTCTATATAAAAATACAGAAAAAAAAATAGCCAGGCGTGCTGGCACATGCCTGTAGTCTGACCTACTTGGGAGGCTGAGGTGGGAGGATCACCTGAGCTTGGGAAGTCAAGGCTGCAGTGAGTCGAGATTGTACCCCTGCACTCCAGCCTGAGCAATGAGTGAGACCCTGTCTCAAAAACAAGCAAACAAACCAAAAACAAACAAATTCTCTTTAACATGAACAGCAATAAAAATGCTAAAGAGGTTTTGACTTCTTACGTGTGTCCTAGCAAAAACAACATCAAGTTGATCTACTTGAGGCCAACAGTACATACAGCCTGGTCAGCTCAGATGGCAACTGGCAGCATCTCAGAAATACCCATCACTTGGGTTTTATTGTTCTGCTTAATGCAACTAACTTCTCAGCACAACCAAAAGTGATAGTTCACACTGGTCACAAAGCCTGTATACATAGCCCAAGGAAAAAAATGTCTTTATTTACTTTTTATCCAGTACTTCAAAATGGTAAATAGAACTAACTTCCAAAAGATGCTGAACAATCAATAGAAAATGTCAAAGTAGGAAATATTGACAAACTAGTATAAATAAAACTTTCAAAACATTGATGTACCTTTCCAGTATTTATTTAAAAAGTACTAATTCCAGTAAATCAGTCACCTTCATAAATAAGCAAGCAGTAACAGTTTGTCGTGTAGGTCATAATTGTATATAAACAGGTAACACAATAAAGTGAAATATAAAAGAACTTCAGGAACCTGCTAGATCCTCGATTCATTTCTCTTCTTTCTTTTGTGTTCTTCCATTTAATAAATGCTTACTAAGTGATGGTGCCAGGCACTGGCCCAGGCACTGGGGCTGCCACATAAAATGAGCACACATAATCATTCCCTCCACTCGGGGTTTATGTACTAGTTGGAGAGGCAGGTCATGAAAACTTGAACAAATCAAGTAATAAAGTAGTGCTTAAGGGAATTTACAGCACTTCGTGACAGAAAAGAACAGGGTCGGTGCCTAACTTTACATAGGATTGTCAGAGGAGGCTTCTCTTGAAGGAAATAGTCTAAGTACAGGCCTGAAGATGAGAGGGAGCTGGCCACAGGAAGAGCTGGGTAAAGAAACTGAGAGAACAGTGGCCACAAAGGCCTGGCAGAGGGGAGAGAGTTTGGTGAGTAGAGGAAACTGATGGAAGATTAACACAACCCCAGGAACAGGGAGAGTACACAAGAAGTTGATTTGATTGGTGGACTGGGACATAACTCATATAGGCTGTGGTAATGTGCTTGGCTTCTATTCTAATTTCAACAGGAGCCTGTTGAAGGGTGTTATATGGAGAAATACGATCAGAATTACTGTTTGAAAAGTTTACTTTGGCTGCTGTATACAGAATGGTTGGGGGTAGAAAAAAGATCAGGTAGGGAACTATTGCTGCGGCCCAAGGAAAGATGACGGTGGCCATGGAGATAGACAAAAGTGAATGGATTCATGGTTCATTAGATTTTCTTCTGGAATTTAGTTGAAGTTGTTAGGAGCATCATTATTAGGAAGACTATATCCAGAGTTTGTGGGTACAGAAGTGTAGGGAAAAAGGGTATACAAATTATGCAATTGCTAGCTCCCATCTCTTCTCCCATCCTAAACTCTGTCCTCTTTGGAGTGGTCATCACAGAACCATTTTGCCTCTGTATATACAGATGAGGGAGGAGATGGAACAAGTGACTCTCCTATAGGCTTTCTCTCTTTGATTCCTTCCACAAAGATCTAACACATTATGGGGTCCTCTGGATACGTCAGCAAGTATTTCTTGGAATCATTGTTTCATAGGTATCTGATTCCAACTCCAGTTTTTGCCTTTTACACCAAATTCATATTTTCAATAAATCAACACTTTAGATTTAGAGGTAAACCTGAAGCTTTTAGAAACTCTAAATATCAGAATAAGTTGCATATCTACGTGTGTGTTTAAATATTTTAATTTTGCTATTGCACACATACATATCCTATCACGGCTAAACACTGTTTTTATAATAATTTACTACGTTTTCCCACTAAGTAGTAGTAAAAATTTTAAGAGCATTTAGGTGAATTTATCAGATTTAATAATACCAAACAAATGTGGCTCATTTTAAGTAATGAGACTAGAGTAGGAAAGAAGCAGCAGGACAAATCTGAAACCACAGAATAATTAGATTTAGGCTTTCAAAAGCACTTGGCTCCGTATCCTCCATCCCACCCTCAAGGAAATAAAAGGACAAGCCATTTAAAAATGAATTCTTCTCTGAAGACTTTCCCTATTGTGCCTGTTTAGTCTTCACAGTTTTCAATATTGACAGTGAGTTTCTTTTCACCACCAGTATGGCAAGTTCCTTTGAGATAAAGAGAGATTTCACCTTTCATTGCCTTGTGTTATTTCCCCTCTACTGATCTATGTAAAGAAAGGTAAATGGTAAAATGGCAGTGCATGAAATGGAGCGCTTTGGACTATTCACTCCTGCACAAGAAGATTGTTTTCTTTTTTCTGGTGTCAGTTTATATTTGGGGGAAAAAAATCTGCTTCAGAAAGAATTCTTCTTCCAGAGAGGTAATTAGGAAACACATTACTTCTGTTTTAAGGGCATGTTTTCTACAAATGGCTGCCTACACTTAGGGACACTGATAATTGTGTGATTGTAGGCGAGCCCACAGCTAAATAGCGAATGAAAGATTAGGACTTGGAAGATTAGGGATACATGCCTTTTGCTCTGCTTATAGGAACAATGTAGTAGGTGATCCTCTTAAAACCACTACCCTCTTTCTCATCAAACTCTCTCCTTCCTCCCAAAAATAAATTTTTGAAGCTATTTATCAGTGAACTAAATGTGCAAATTACTTGTCTTCCTCAAATCTGAGCATGTAAGATTACTTAGAAGTAATATTACTGAGCTGAGTTTCTATATGTACAATTATATGTAATATTATTTCCAAATACAATACAGTCTCTTCAAAAAGAATAGCTAGGGAGTATTTGGGGGTGGGGGTCATCTTTGCTGCCTTAAAAAAAAAAAATCAAAGTATGTAGTTTTTTGTTTCTTGGAAAGAATCCTAGAGCCAAATTCTCTTAAGTAAATAAAGGTTTAAAAGAATAAATGTTTCCCAACTAATGGTATGATGGATTGCTACTGTATATGTATTTCCCTGCAAAGCTAGTCAAAGTCTTTTTTCTCACTGCCTCTTTAATCTTGGTGAAAAAGCTTTCCTTAGAGCTTGAGCAGGCCCCATAGGAGTCCTATTTTTTCTTTACGTGTTCCCACATGCTGCTTCTCTTTACCAGATTTTAAGATATACTTGTTTCCTATACCCATCTTCAAAGAGAAATTGTATTTTCTTATATTAATTATTATTTAGAATTTTCTTTGTTATGGCAGGGACTATCCAAGAACCTCATTTCCCAGGGTAGCCTTAATATTTTAAAAAGGTTTGTAGATGGTGAGAAATGTAGTCGTTTTTAAATATCATTTGCCATTCTTAAAATATTTGGATACCTGACATCTAAATGCCAGAGGAGGTCAGTTATAAGAGCAAGTGAATTTAAAAGAGTAATTGCTAACATAGTATGAAAAAAGCTGTGTGCAACCTCCCTCACTCTTGCTTCTTAACTTCTTGGAACACATGTAGAATACCAGTCAGCATATGGCAAGAGAAAGAGTAGGTTGAGTTTCGATTTATCATTATAAATCATCAAAAAATTAAGATTTTTTTACCCCTAATAAGGAATACTGGTTGGAAATTAACCTTTTCTAAGGAAGGAAATTACTATGCTAGTGACAAATATTATCTTGTGATAGATAATAGGCTCTTTTATGTCACGCTTATTTACTAGAGAATCATTATGTGTTCATAGTTGCCTTATGAGATCTTATTAATTAGAAATTTTATTTTCTATATGTTTTGGTTTTCACATTTGGCTCATGCTCCTTTATGTGAAATAAAGTGATTGTTCCTAGCTATTGAGCACATAGGCTTCTCAAGAATCAAAGTCTTTAAAGCCTTCTATCTAAGAGTCTTAAGCATTTGCTTGCTCCTCTGCAACAGCCACTTCTTTAGGAAAGTAACTCTAGAGTCAGAGTAGCCATCCCGTTTTTCCCTCATACAGTTAATTGCCTACACCATTGCATGCAACATGGCCTTGAGCCATTATTTAAATATTGCTATTATATAATGTAGTTACAGTTCTTATTATTAGAGGCCATTTATTATTTATAACATGTCACTGTGTCATGGCTAGTTCACCAAAATAGATTAACCTTTAACATTTTAAATATTTAAGAGAAATTGATTTAGCATTTATTTTCTATTTAGTGTTTATATTAAAAGTCATAGGACTTTAGGGGCTTCATTTTAATAACCACTGAGACCTATTCTGTATATAGCTTTAAGTTTAGCTGTTTTTTCTAACAACTTGCTCGTTCACTTATGTAATTTTCAGGTATTATTTTTAGATACATCCCTTACTGCTTTATTTTATTTAAATATTTAGCCAGTAATTGTGTTGTGCTTTGTCTTTAAATAATATTCAATAGTCCAGCAAAAACAAATGTTTCCAACTGAATGGGCCATCAAAATCAAATCATAACTCACTGGAGAAATCAGTTGTAGATAGCTCAAAAACGTAGATTAGCAACTGAAAAGAATACATTTTTGAAGTACTTAGTGTTCCTAATTTATTTTGAAGCAGAGAATAAACATTGCCACTACCACCTTCCGAACTGTCTTCTTCCATATTATCTTTTTTAATGGAAAAAAAGGAAGCATTTACTTCTTTCCCTATCATAGGCAAGCTAATTATTCTGCCTTCCTAACTATTGACCTGAGAACCAGCTATTAGACGAGTAGGAGGTTTGCCAGGTGTCATGACACATGTTAATCACCAAATTAAGCATCGGAATTTTCTCACCATACACAAAGGCAGAAACGTGAATTTACCTACTCCGGAGATGCAAGAAAAAAGAGCAGGAAAGGATGCAGGTAGTCAGAGGGATTATAACTAGTATAATCAGAAAACAAAGATGCAAGTAATACAGGTTTTGTGGGAAGGACAAATAAGTTAGCAATCCTACCTATTACTTAATCTGTCTGTAATCTCTGTCAATGCACTCCTACCTCCTCTTCCTCATCTAGATCATCGAGAACAACATGGGGTTAAGAGCTTCAGCTCTGGAGTCAGCTCTCCCAGTTACAGCTGCAGAACCATCAGCAAGTTACTTACCTTTTTAAGTCACTATTACATCATCTGTAAAATTGGATTTATGCAACATATTTAGTGAGAGCCTGATATGTTTAGGTACTTTTCTAGGAGCTAGGGCTTAGCAGTGAACTAAATAAAGTCTGTGCCTTCAATACTATCTACCTTATAAGGCTGATGGAGGAGTCAATAGAATATACAGTTTGGCACAGTGCATCGCGTAAAGGATGTGCTCAGTTCAATGTTAGATGCTTTCTTTATTAATGCCACAATTCATGTGTAAAAGCATTGCATTAGGTGTTATAAGAAATGCAAAAAAGTCTGTGAAAGAATGAAACCCATCTTTTAGTATTGATAGTCTGTTTGCATATTAAGATATTGATTACTTTAGTTTGTAATTCCCTAAAGTGGACTCTGAGACAAGGATTTGAATGCATGTAGTTTATTTACAAGGTTATGTTAGGACATGCTGGCAGGGGAATGGGGATGAAGGAGGAGTCAGAAAAATAATAGCCGATAGAGAGTGCATTAATGAACACATTACTACTGTGGACAACTGGCACTCAGTCCCACTTGGGGGTTTCTGCAAGATGACAAAGCACATCTCAGAGTTGTCTCCCCAGAGGGAAAAGAAACTGGGATACTTATTAGCCATTGCCTCTCTGTCATTGGCCAGGGGCTGCTTTTGGGCAGGTAATTCTATGGCATTTCTAGACAGCACCATATGCAATCCAGGCATTCTCTGGGGCCAGAGAGCGCTGTCAACAAAGTCACAGGCAGGTACTTTGCAACAGGAAGCCATTGGCCTTTTCAGAAACAGTGATCATTGAAGGAATTGGGAGGGCAGTGATAGTATCTGCTGTGTGGATCTTCACCCCAAAACTACAACGTAAGGCAGAATGTGGCAAGATCAAAATACATAGAAACGTAGGAGGAGTTTAACTGTGAAAACATTGGGTTTATAATTCTTTTTTTGGAATAAAGATAAAAATAATATGCAAACACAACTCTAGAGCTATAGAAAACAATATACTTGGCAGTTTTTCTTTTGAGAAACATTGCAGGTAATTGTTTGGCAGTGAGGAATGTTTCAGAATAGTCACCACTATTTGATCAGCTCTTTTATCAAATTAGAACTTAATTATATAACATCTATATGAAAAATCAATTTTTTTTTCTTAGTTGCTTAAGCACTTGGATACGCCAAAGTAAATTGAATCTTTACATCAATTTTCCAGGAAAAGAAAATGATAAAAATCTTTGTCCTTGAGGTTCCACTTGATAGGGTCAAAAGCAATTCTTTCATTATATTATACCATAACACAAATCAGAAAATGCAAAGATTTCAGAATTGCTCTCTTTCACATATTATCTTCTTAGTTTGCCTCTGCAGCTGAGCACATGTTATTAGGCACAAGAAATTTTGTTGAATTCTTAAATTGGTCTTGAGAATTTTGTGATGGATGGTTTACTCAATTTAAAATAGATCATCTGGTGAAATTACATTCAGGTTAAAAGGAGGATTCCTAAGATTCTTAGGGCAGATCCTCACAATTACCTGCTTAAGTCCAGAACTGCTAACCTGTAGAGTATGAAGATGCTGGGTACATTGATAGTGTGAATATGATAAAAAGAGAATTCTAGATGGAGAATAGGGCAGCCTCAAAGCCAAACCTTGTCTTCTTTAAAGTTTTATAGAGGATTAGTACTGGGCTGACCACTTATTTACCATTTTTTTTAACCCATCTTATTCTGACTAATCTAAACCTTCATTAATGATTATTAATTTGACATGAAGTTCTGTGCAAATGCCTAGATACCATCTGGAATATTCTACCCAGTTACATGTAATAAATATTTCTCTAATAAGACTCCTTGTACCCAATTAGAAATGTATGTGGCTCTGTTCCATGAAGCTTAATTTTTAATGGAACCTAAACCACATTAATGCAGGCAAATAAAGTGATCTTTTCTGTACTCCCTTCATTTTTTAGTATTTCCTGGTGACGGCTGCAAACTAAGGTCTGAAAGGAACACTCTCTCAGAAGACAAGTCTTGCAAAGTTGGGCGTAGTGGCTCACCCCTGTATTTAGAAGGCTGAGCCCAGGAGTTCAAGTCTAGCCTGGGCAACATAGTAAGACCCCATATCTTAAAAAACAAAACAAAACAAAAATACGAAGCTCATATGCCACTTCTTCGGCAGAACTTCTCTGGTTACTGAATCTAAAATAGCAGCCCCCTCTCCTGGCCCCTCACTGCCATCGCTTCATCCAGTGTGTTGTCTTCAGCACACTCGTCACTCCCTGAAGTTCTTGTTCCTTCATCTGTTTGTATGTTTGTCTGACATCCTCCACCAGCATGTTACGACTTTGGAGGAAGATAATTGTCTGGCTTGTTCATTGTAAAATCCCAGTGTCAAGGACACTGCTTCCCACAGTGTGGGCGCTCAATAAATTTTTGTTGAGTGAATCAATGAAAGAGTGGATATTAAAATCCTGTGCCCTTGAAAATAAATGTAGCATATCAAGTACCCTAGTGTTTTAGGGAGGAACATTAACACTTTGTAGCTTAAACATGCGTTTCATTTTACTACAGCAATAACGTAAGCTTAAGAAAGAGTCAGCTTTTCAGGAATAGAATGCTGAGCCATTGACCCTGGGTTTTCTGAAAGGGAGCACTAAGTGCAGGGGTTGAGAAGATGGCCAGGAGAAGATGCTCTTGGCCATTGTACTCGGCAGCTGAGGAACTGTATTTGGGAAGTATTCAGGAGGTAAGGCTACATGAATTGGCCAAGACACAGGAGGCTCTGAGAAACCCTGTTTTCTTAGGGCCTACATCGCAGCCATTCCCTACTTACCAGGGTCTACTTGGCACAACTAGGAATAGGATGAAAACACCGTAACAGGCCACCAGAGGAAAGGACAGGCGGAGTGTATTGGAGGCAAGCACACAAGGGGTCTTCAGAGCAGTCCAGTCTGTGCTTTCCTGAAATGACAAGTCGTTTATTCTCTTAACAAATACTTATTTAGCACCTTCCGTGGCCCAGTACTGTTTCAATTCCTGCCTTGTTTCTTCTCCTCTTCCCCACAACACACTTGCATACCCGTTGCTACAGAGTCATTCTACTTTTGACTCTATTATTTATTAGCCTTTCATGAAAAATTTGGTTTGCAAAAAGGGCTTTGCCACGATAACAGGTCTGACAAGCCTTCTCTGCACACCTTATTAACACTGGTAGGAAGTGCTTTAGGCACTAGACAGAAACACCTGTTCCAAAACACAAAATGAAAGAAAAACTTGTAATGCTTTATGACCCACTGCAGTATTCCTTCCTGCCCTCCAAGACGTTGAGAAGTCTCTGAGCTTATCCTTTATACCAAATCACTTATGTGCAGGCCTGTTTCTTCAAAGGTGGCAGATGACCCTGTGCCTTCTAGGTAATTGAGATTGAAAGTTAGGTTTCTGCCTGTTACATTAACCTCACTCTGGTTTCTTATTTGACTGAATATGAAATAGCTGGGCTTTAGGATTCATTCTATTATATTTCCCAAGATGTGAATGTGACAGGAAATTTTATTTTAAAACAATATTATGGTCTATGGACTTACTGACAGAAGATGTTGATTTAAAAAACAGACACAGTGTCAATCTTAAGAAATTGGGTGCAGCTACACTGTTAGTCAATTGCTGAAGATATCTCATTCTCATTCATGCTGCTTCCATGGAGGGTTTTTTTAAACTATTGTGTTTTCAAGGTTTATACAGTCTTCTGTATAACAGTGGGCCATTACCCACTGGGATTGAGCCCATTAAGATCCATGCGTAGACTTAACATCTTCTTAACCAAAATGAAAACAGTCTCACGTTACCTTTTAAATCTGTTTGAAGGGAGCAGTATTTTTAGGGAAAAAAAAAAAAGATAATTCAAACGCTCTGTAGTCATCATTCTGTGCCCTAGGACATTGATTTTTCAGATATTGCAATGTATTACATGAAGAAATAGTCCCATAGACTTTCATACATATTAGTGACTCTAGTGCCCACAGCATTCGAGCACACATTGCAAACCATCCACTTTCAGAGATCAGCATGCCTTGTGGTATTTCTGTCTGAGCTCAATCCATTTTGGAAATGAAATGTTCCATACACTAAGGGAAAAACCAGGTCTTATTGGCCTCTCTCTGTCTTTCCCAACATCCTTCAGTGCTTGTGTAGGGAAGCCAGCAGCAGACATCACTGTTCAGAATCTGTCTGGAGATACCCAGGTCTCTGCCATTAGCTTTAGGATCCATATTTTAGTCTGCTGGCTCCCAACAATACTGCCCCACCCATGTGCGCAGAGAAAATGCGAGCTTTATATTTAGCAAGTGCTGAATAGTCATTGAAATTGAATCAGGGTTGAGTAAACCTGGGTCAAATCAGATTTGGGTTATGTGACTGTATCTTTCCTGGCTCTCTAGACAGAAGAGCGGCCAGCGGTGCACAGAGCAAGAGCTTCCCAAGGGGAAGCACAAGTGTTGTTCTGTTCGCCTTGGGCAGCTCTTGCTGCCCCTTCCTGGTTTCCAGCAGCCATCATGACAGCTGGCTTTGATTTAACTCTTCCACTTACATGCGGAGTTGGGTTTTTTGTAGTAAGTAAGAAAATGTTGGCTTGTTGCCTCCATTTTCTATATTCCTTTTTACCACCAGCCCCTTCCTCTATGCCATGCCGCCATCTATGCCCTGTGCTTTGCCATACCGCTTCCTGCTTCTCAATGCCATTGCTTTCGGCTCTAAAAATCTTCTAAAGTGGCTCATTGATATTAAGTTTTGCATTACTGATTTCTTAATGCTTTAGTGCAAATACATGGATTAGATGGGATATATGCACACAGCTACTGCCCTTGCGTCGTATTTGACACATTAAATGAAGGTGATGAGTATTTAACTTTAGAGAATTTCTGAAGAAGCCCCAGGGACTACACTATAGTCACTGGGCAACTAGTGTGCAAATAATTAACTTTTCCACCGTTGGAAATAAAAAGTCAATGACCAGCTCCCACATTCCCATTTAAATCTGAAATGTTCTATTCAAACTGCTGGATGAACAATACCATGTTATTTGGTACTCAATTTTTTATAGTCAAACAATGTTAGTTTTTAAATCATTTACCCTTAGAATTTTCATGCAACTATCTATATTCTATGGCTTTTGTAATGTATATAATAGCATGTATTTTTTTCAACAAGCCATAAACAAGGAAGTTCTATGAAAATAGAAATGCATTGTAAACCATGATCCTGACATGAGCAACTTAGTTCCTAGTGAGATTGTGCAGCAATTTTCACGGCTTTTAGGGCAAAGCAGAAACTTGTAGTGGTGACAAATTATACCGTGGCGACCTCTTAAACACTTAGCCTTGGTGAACATTAAACCTGTCTGTTCAACAGGTTTATTGCAGGATTAGGTACTTCCTGGAGAAGGATTCACTCTGCCTTTGACATTGATGTAAATTTGGCTTCTGCTAGATTTATAAAAGGTGCTACACAGAAGTCATTCAATTTTCTCAAAAGTTCACTTAAGAATTTGGGGGGTGGATTTATTCACATTACAGGTATCTCTTCATTATCCCTTGAAGTTGACCACCTAAGAAATATTCTCAGTTTCATATTGAGTTAGGTTGTTCCAATCCCTTCTGGTAATTCATGAATACCTAGAAATTATATTAACTCTTTCTGGCCACCAGAATTTTGCTGATTAAGTGGGAAAGGCAGTGCTACTAAGACTTGGAATTACTATATTAAGATTTACATCCTGGCCAACGTGGTGAAACCCCATCTCTACTAACAATACAAAAATTAACTGATCGTGGTGGTCGGTGCCTATAGTCTCAGCTACTCGGGAGGCTGAGGCAGGAAATTGCTGGAACCCAGGAGGCGGAGGTTGCAGTGAGCCGATATCGCACCATTGCACTCCAGCTTGGGCAACAACAGTGAGACTCCATCTCGGGGGAAAAAAAAAAAAGAAAAGATTCACCTCCAGTTTCAATATGAATGTGATAGGCCCAGTTACTTTGGGTCTCAGTTTGCAGATTTCTCAAAAACAAACTAAAATGGCATTTGAAATATCTAATTGCTGAAGAGGAGTCACAACACTGAATAACTTTGCTGTTTTGGTTAAGTTTTAAGTACACGTTTTGCAACTGTGGCATAGAACTAGATCTTAGAAGGTTATTTGGTTGCACTATATAGCCATCATTCAATTCATTTATTCTGTCTTTAATGAGTACTATACCCTAGGAATTGTCCTAGGTGCTGAAGAGAAAGCACTGAAGAAAAGAGACAAAAATTCTTGCCCTTTTGGGACTTACATTCTAGTGTCAGTAAATGCTGTAAACACAATCGGTTGGTAAGTGATCTGGAGAAAAATGATGCAGGGCAGGGAAGATAATGGAAAATGGGTGCAAGTGCCATCTTAACAAGGTAGTCGGGGAAGGCCTCATTGAGAAGAGACCTCTGTAAGAAAGATCTAAAACAGGAGAGAGTGTGAGCCATGAAGATTTGGGAACAAAAGGATAGAGCATATCTGAAGGATGGGACAGGAGGATGATTCATTTGTTGGTGGAACAGGGATGAGGGCAGTGTGGCCGGAGTGGAGTGAACAAGAGCGAGAGCAGTAAGAGATGAGATCCGGAGGTAGAAGACACTGGAGCATGTAAAGCCTTTATGGCCTCACCTGAGTGAGGAGAGAACCCACTGTGAGCAGAGGAGGGACTTGAAGTGATACACTTTAAGAGAATCACTTTGGCTGTTCATGAGAGTAGATCCTCTGGAGACAAAGGTGAGGGACCTGTCAGGTGGCTGTTGTGATCATCAGTAATCCAGGCTTTGCCCCGAGTAGGAGCAGAGGAGTTGGGGAGAAGCTGTTAGATCCTGGATCGATGGAAAGTGGAGCCAACAGGACATGCTAATGGATCAAATACGGGTAAAAGAGCAAATGAGAACTCAAGATGATGCCAGTGTTGTCATCCCAAGTATTTATTATGTAGCCAAAATAAGGAAGCCAATCTTTATTTAGTCAGGACCCTGCATTTTTTTTTCTTCTCTTTTTGACTCAGTGCAAAATCTGTTTATCTGTCTTTAAAAAGAACATGCTACTGGTAGTATTTTTTTTCTGTAAAATATACAAAGTTTTACTATAGTGTAACAAAATAGAGATGCTGCTTGAGAATTTAGTTGCCAAACACCCAGGTTCATCATGCAGCCCCTCCCACAGTGTAATCTACCGGCAGTGCAACCCAAGGGAGGGTCAAGTTTAAAATTTAACAAAAGCAAGAGCTTGTGCCTGTCTTTCCTGGACCTACAAAATCCAGAGGAGGGCTGGGCAAAAGTTGGTTGGTGTAGTTACTCACTCAGCCAAGCAGTAAGGCTAAGCACTGGGAGTCAACAAAGGTATATGACACATTCCTTGTCTTTGAGGAGCTTAAAGTCTCATGAAAGCACTTTGGCTATCATAATTCAGCGGAACACTAGGATTTTGCTTATCAGAAATAGTTACCTTACTGATAAATGTCTGTAAATGTCATGTCTGTAAATGTATGTCATTTACAGACATTTATCAGTAAGGTAACTATTTCAAATATAGATACTGATATTTGATATATATATAGATAGATAAATATTTCAACATGTTTTTATGTGTATAGAAAACAGCAATATAGGTATGTGAATGCAAATTTGTCTATAGTCTTGTCCCATATTTTAGTATTCAGAAATTGTTTGGCCACCCTGATGAGTAAAAGCAATAGTAAACTAAGAGTTTATACAAGCTACTCAAGTTTTTTGTCTATGAAAAAGTTGTTTGGATAGTACCCAAATTAATCAGAAGATATTGATCAAAATTCCTTTTAAAAAAACTCTCTGTACATTTGAGTAATGTAATCACAGCAACCCTCTTAGATGTGCCAGGAGTTCCCAGCCAGCTCTTAGAGGTACCCTTGACTGGGTTATGACTGTCCAAGGAAGTTGGAGAGCAGTTGTGTGCAGACTCTGAATCACTTCTGGTTTTGCCACCATAAGGGCCGCTCCAGCCCCAGAGCCTTCCAGGGAGCTCAACCTCTCTTCACAGCAAGGCCCCATTGCTCTGGCTTTTCCACAAGGTAGCTAAGGGAGCTGCCTGGGTTCCTGAGAAAGAGTGGATCTGCCCAGACGCTCACTAAAAGGCTTCCTCAGCAAGGAATGAGGGGATAGGGAATGGCAAGCCAAAAGTAAGGAAGCTGGAAGGATACCTTACCTGAGGATTGTTCTTAACATTTCAATGATTCTGTGCTGATTCTGTAATAAACATTTAAACCATTATTTCTCAGTCTGCCCAGTGGAAGGTAAATTTACTAATCTACTCCTTTCTGAAATTTTCTTGTGAAAGTTTATTGCTGCTTAACTCCTATAAGTTATTGAGTTTGTTTTTTCCTTTTCCCCCCTCCTAGTTTTAAGCTTTCTTTAACTCATTTTGGAATAAGCCAAAAAGAAACAAAATCATAAATTCTAAATCAAGCACTTAAAACGGAACTGAAGTTCATTGATTAAATATGAAAGGGAGCATCTTTAGCAAAATGAAAGCCAAGCTTCTAAATCTTCACTGAACATTGGTTAATCTTAAACTGTCTTGGCACTAGTTTCTTCATACAATTTTGCATATCAGGTGTTTACAGACTAAATAGTAGATGAGCTCCGAGTACACTATGTCATTTAATGTCAATGAGCTAACCCTATTTATTCGGCTGTGTGCTTAGCAATTGAAATCATCTGCATGAAAGTGCTCAGTATGCTACAATTAAGAAGCATACTTGTGGAAGGCACACTCTTGGTTCATTTTTTAAAAAGACCATCTGTTTCTTGGTATGCTACTTGTGCAGGTTTTTCTTTCATCTTTCACCTTCTTAAAAAAAAACCCACAGCTTTGTAAAGCTTTTGATATTATTTCGTTCTTAGGTTTTATAGAATGCTCATTCTCTGGATTTTCAGCTGTGGTTTTACCAGCATCCTCACAAGATCATTTTAAACCCTCAGTAATCGTAGAAATTAGAATAGGAAAATAAAGAAGGCTTCTCCCACCCCCTGTTTGCTCTCTTCTAGCAAGTTGACAGTTGCTGTCAGCAACCAGTAATAATAGCTGTAATGGTAATAGTAGTGGTGGTGGTAGTAATCTATTAATATTTGCAAGTTAACAGGGTAAAAGATATTCAAGGTTTTCAAAGTGAACTTTTACTAGTTTCTTTGAAAAGTCTTTATGAAGAGATTGAAATATACTGACAGGCTATGAAATAGGAAATCCTAAATAGGATTCTTAAACCAAAAGTTGCTATGTCTTATTGCACACCTTTGATCATATCAGAGACTAACTTATTAGCCTGTTTTGAGAAAAGGATTTCTGCTTCTGAGTATTTTTAATTCAGAAAACAAAAATTTTTAACCACATATGTTTGAGGCATTTTCCCATTCAATCTGTTCTGAAGGCGAACTATGTACATTATTTTGTGGAAGATGAACAAGATAAAGGGAAGAAGTAAAATATTATTTGGTTAAATAGCACATTTTATGCCCAGGAGCCATGGGAAGTAGGACAGCTTATTTGAGAGGTTTATTTTCTTATATAAGAAAGAAGAAATATGTTTGTAAAACCTGTGCTCTGGAATAAAAATAGCAAATTTTAGCAAACTGACTTCATTTAAAATGATTAAACATAATACCTACTTATTGTTGAATGTCTTTGAGGAAAGAACGGCCTTTTCTGAAATTGCATATTCCAAATATCTTTATTTGGTGTCATTTTTATCTCACGAAACTGTATTTAAAAAGTTAAGCAGGAGGTGATGCAGCTTTGAGGAAAACTACAGCGTCAGAAAAGACATTAGAGTACATGGGGTAACCCTGCTCCCCTACCCCCATACTCAAGTAGAATATGTATAAAGTTGAGTTCTTACAGTGATTTTAGTCTCAACAAAGAGCATTCCCAATCTCTCTTATAAATTTTGTTTTAGACTTTAAAAGCATGACCTTAACCATGTTTAGATGGCCTTACATTTCATAAAACCTTGTGAAAACAAAGGATTGATTATTATAGTCTCAAACCACCTAGTCTTTATTGAATAAATATGGACATAACACCAGGGATCTGGACTTTATGTTTACTGCACCATGTACACTACCTAGCAGTGGCTTAGGTAAGGTCTGTGCTACACAGAAGATCTTTAAGCAACCAGGTTATGTTCTTATTAGACCGCCCCATCAGAAGAAGAAAAATCTATTGTCTGGAGCAAAGAAAAGTATTAAATGAATCTTTAAACAGTGAGAGAAAATATCTGCAAAAGATGAGAAGTCCAGAGGTGCCTACTGGTAACATGCAGATGTGGCATCACGTATCCTTTGTCTGCTGGCAGATGTGTAAAGTTCTTTGAACCAATAGATGTCAGCCTGATTGAACACAGACAGCAGGAACAGCGGGAACTAGCAATAACGATGAAATGCTCGGGAAGTCAAGTTTGGATTAAGGTATTTGGTTCAAGCAGTTGAATAAGGCAGCAGACAAGGCTAGAGTAAACACAATCCTCCTGTTTAGCTGTTGATTTATTATAAGTACCAAAATTACTTTTGCTTCTATATGGAAAAAGGTACATTCAGCTTCTAAAATTATATGTCCCAAGACTAGATTACGCAAGAACATAGTGGCTCACTGTAAATTTCTTAGAAGCTAAGGGAAAAACATCTCATTACTTTCATAAGTTCTTGCAGAACTTATGTTGTGTATTTTTTTCCAGACTATTGGTGGAAATTTTTCTTCACATATAAAGAATAAACCAGTCCCCTATCCCAGCCCCTACCCAGTCTGGGAAAACGCTCTTATGAAATAGCAGTTCTCTAAAATAAAAACACCAAAGACATATTAACTAGGGTTCTTTTTTTTATTGTTGGCATTGAATACAAATCAACATTAAATCTGAGACCATTTTTAGTGTCAGATTCCCAGATCTAAAATAGGGTATACAAATTTAAAAAAATTGGCAAAAATGTTTTACTTATGTTTTATGCAGCTTGTAATGGTTGAGACTCTTCATTTAGAATTCAAACATCCCTCTCCAGATTCCATATGGAATAAATTTCAGGGCGTGCCAAAAATAATGAAGAGCTGCTTGGGTCTAAGCAAATAATATATTTTAAAATTTCAATTATAGTAAGAAACTAGATTTTCTTTATACAAGAGACAGTTTATTATCTTCTTCATCAAAGACTAAAATGTAGTTCAGTGTTCTATCCATGTTTATTTTTAAAACCATTAATCAACTAAATGGAGTATTGTCAGGAATCTTTTGGTTGCAATTAGTAAAAACACCAACTCAACTGATTTAAACAAAGAAGGGAGGGCTATTAGCTAATGGAAATTAAGAGGTAGTTCTAATAATATATAAGGTTTTGAGCAACAGTTCACATTTCCCAGGCTTCAGCTCTGTTTTTCTCTAATTCCTTCCACTTTGTCTTAATATATTGGTATTATTCTTAGGCAGACTCTCCTTATGGTAACAAAAAGGGCTACAATAGCTTTAGACCTTATATGTCGTAAATACCATCCTGAAGAAAGAAAGAAAATCCCCCCAGCATTCCCAGCAAAAGTGCTGGGGTCACTCAGATGAGATTGACTTATGTCAAATGCCCACCCACCATTGTGGCCAGATGGATGGAATACACAAGTGTGTTTAAGCCAATGAAGGCCTAACCCCAGAGTTGAGGATGCCTTTAATCCGGCCTAAGTACAGTTAAAACTTCGGGATGGGTTAATTCTTAAATGAAAATTGAATAATTCGGGGGCAGCCGCAAATTTTTCCTGCACCTGTGAATCTAAAAAAAGATACAGACTTAGATGCTTAAGCTGAAACCAGTTGGAGAAAGTTTATCTTGTCTATCATCCCCTTTACCTTTCAGCAGAGAGACCTCATCCAATTCCTTTATTTGGATATTTCCAGTTAGGGATGATGCAGCCTTATCTTTTGGAAGCAAATTCACTTTTTGAAGGAGTAGTGTAATCAGTAGATAAAGGAGAGTTTTCCCCCATGACTCCAGTAACTCATCAATCTACCTAAATTGACTATACTCTCTGATTTGAAACACTGCTCTCGTTTCAGTGAACTACTTGTAGGGTTTAGGGAAAAGCTAAATTTGACAGGAATCATTTCACCAGTTTTACTGTAGGTTTTTAAACTAAATCTATAATGAAGTATTCCTATAGAACTAAATGTTCATACCATAAACTCATGGTTGCATTTTATACTTATATCATTGTGCGAAGTGCCTCTTGTTAAAAAAAAGAAAAGAAAAGAAAAACTAAAATGAAACCTAAAGTCTTTTCCCTTTCTTTTTCCTGCCTGTCTACATAATATCATCGACATATGCCCATTTCAATCCTGTGTGGCATGCTCTTGTGCTGTTTTTTACAACTCTAAAATTGCCCTGGCTTGGTCCTAATTTGGATTTGAATTTTCACCCACAGCTGATAGTTTTTGCAGAATAAGGAATGACACTATTGCCCTGAGCAAATAGCATCTCTTTCATGTTGTTTATGAAGCTAAGCCCCAAATGCTGTTCTTAGATGTTAAAGGGGAGTAGTCTAAGCATTAGAGTGTGCCCCTTTCTCCCTCCCACCCTGCACCCCTAATCTCCGGGATGCAGTGCAGTCAAGAGTTGGTGGACCTGCTTCACTTAAAGTTCAAAGATTCTCAGGGGAGCTCTAAACCTTTTGAACCTAAGTAGCACTCCCTGAGGATCAAGGGAACATAAAAAGTGACACCATCATCATTGTCATGATCATCACTGTCATCCACATCACCACTATCTCTTCACGATTCTTCTCTTCCTACACTCCCATATCAGAAGAAAATGTTACTTCTCTTAACCCGACCATCTGCACATACACTTTTCTCATCCCATCTCCTCTGCCCTACTCCAAGACTTGACATGCCATTTCTACATTCTGCCTACTTGGAATGTAACTAAGGCAACAAAACAAACGTCTCTTCCTTCAATCTGTCAGTTCCACAAAAATGCCACCTTCTCATTGCCCTTCATGGCTACTCTCTTGATGGTAAATAATGTAGTCCATACCAGCTTCTTCAGCTCCTTCTACCCTCCCCATCAACTCATATATTCTCCTAAAGTCTTTCTAGCCACTTTCCATATGTATTGTGAGCCTACTGCATAAAAAGCTAATCATTGTTAAGAGAAAAAATAAATAAAATATGATCTCTGCTTTTAAAGCACTTGTAATCTTATGTTAGCTATTTCCCCCCCAGTTAAGCCACTGAAATTCTTCAAAGGGTCCCCAGTGCCCACCTGCACATCAGACCTTAGCTCCTCCCTAAGTTCTTATACTATACTGTTTCAGAACATTTGATTCCTTGGCCAAATACGAAAATAAGTGGCAGAGCTAAAATTTGAACCCAAGTTCTTTGGGCACCAAATTGTGCACTTTCCTTATTATTACATTTTAATTGCACTGATAATATATGAACACATTGTCCCTTAATAACCTGTATGATGTTATAGATAAAACTGAAGTTCCTTTTAGCAACTAGTCTCCCTCTTTATCCTCTCTTCTCTTCCTTAGTGGAAAATACTTTCATAGTGGTCATACTTCCAAACAATTTTATAAATATTTATATGTATGTACCCATCCAAAATATAGGGCATTTTGATTTTATTATGTGAATAGAATCAGAGTGTAAATATCTGTCAATAACATGCTTTCTTCATTCAACAGTATTCCCTGAGATTCATCCATATTGATACCTATAGATGTACTTTGTTCTTTTAACCACTTTGTGTATACCATGAACTGAATATACTATGTTTTATTTATTTATTCCTCTACTGGTAAACATTAGGCTCTTATTCATTTTTCACTATTACAAATACTTCAGTGAACCTCTTTGGGTGCGGCGAGCAATGTATTTTGCTGGTTATATCCTAACGCTGTACTTACTAGCTATGGGACCTTAGACGAGTCACCTTAACAATCTGAGTTTCATTCTCTTCATCTTGGAGTTGTGATGAGGATTAGATGAATAATGTATGTAAGGTGTGGAGTTACAAGCTTGGCACAGGGTAAGTACTCCCAACAAAGAGAGCTGTTTGTATTGTAAATGTTTGGGTCCTGAGTTGTGTTCATTTTCAGTTTAATTGCTACTTCCAAATTGTCCTCCAGAGTGGCTACATCGATTTATGCTCCCCTCAGCAGTATGATAAAGTGTCCATTTTCCTAATTCTTACCCACACCTTATATTATCAAACCTTTTTATTTGCTATTCTGTCCAACGAGAAAGATCCTCTCAGTGACATTTTAATTTGCATTTCCCTGATTACTAGTGAAGTATAACATTTTAATGTATTTATTGGCCAGTTTTATTTCTTCTGTAAATTATTGGTAGCCATTGCCCATGTTTCTGTTTTTATAGACCTTTGTAAAATTTGAAAATGTATATTCTTGACCCTATTTTGTTACATGCTACAAATATTTTCTCTTATTCTGCCAATTAAATTTATCTTGGCTTAAAATGTATTTGTCTTTTAGAAGAATTTAATTTTTGAAGCCACATTTATCAATCTATTCCTTTATGTGCTTTAGGCCTTAGCAGTTGAGATTTGAATTCCAACTCTGTCACTTACTGACTGTGGGGTCTGGAACAACTTCATAATCTCTAGGTGCCTTAATTTCCTCAGATGTAAAATGAGAATAATAATAGTATCTACCTTATAGATCGCTGTAAGGTGTGTGAGTTAATGTATATAAAGTACCTGGCACAGAGTAAACATCGTGTGTTTTCAATTACTAAGTAAGCCCTCTGCAATACAAAGTCAACAGATATTCTCCTCTAGTATCATAATTATTTCCGTTTTCTTTTAAGGTTTAAGTCTTTAATCCACTTAGAATTTGCTTTTTATATGTAATATTGGCATCTGTGTATTTGAATATAGGAAACATGGATTTTCTCTACATCATTTATCAATATCCTTTTACCTCTGATTAGATATAGCACTTCTGTTACAGATAAAAATTTTCGTGTATCCACAGGTCTGTTCCTGGAATCTCTTCAGCTGGACTGTTTTGTCACCAACGCTATAGTGTTATTACTGTAACTTACATAATGACTGTATATCTAGCAGATTCATCCCACTCTTAACTACTTTGTAGAATCATCTTACTTATTCTCACATAATATTCTTTCATATTAATTTTATGATTAATTTCTTAAACTTTTCTTAAAAATCGTATTGATATTTTTAGGGGATTACATTGAATGTAGTTTTGCACAGAATGATTTTTCTGAAGACAAAGGACATCTTTATGGCATTGGATTTTCCCATTTTTAAATTTGATATAGCTGTCCATTTTAGGTCTTCCTTAATGTCTTTTAATACAGTTTTATACTTTTTCAACAAAGCTATTTAACATTTTGTTAGGTTTATTCCTATAGAACATTTTTTTGTTGTCATTCCTAATGTCAGTGGAATCTTTTCTCTCTTATAAATTCTAACTGGTTCTTGCTACTATATTAAAATACAACAGATTTTGTGGATCTTGTAACTGGCTAACTTAGTACATTTTAAAAAATATTCTTAATAGTGTGTCAGTTTGAGTTTCTTGTATTGTTTGAGGTAAACAATTATATCCTTTGAAAATCCTGATCATTTTGTCTGTTTCCAATTTTTGGGCTTCATATTTCTACTTTTTTATTGTGATGATCTAGGACCATGAATATACTGGAGACTGGGAGTGTTCGAGGCATCTCTTACTTGTTTATGGCTTTAATGGACACTTACACTACTGGACCATCAAATGTGATGCTTGCTGTCAGTTTCAGATGGACACTTTTTAGTGAGAATCTCTGCTACACCATGTTCTTTCTCATTTTGTTGTTTTGAAGACCAAAATAATTGCCTTAAAAGTATGTGCCAGCCTTCTAGAAGTCCTAGTATATATATTTATAGTTTATCACTGATTAAGTTTCTAAAAATGGAAGATTTTAAATTTACTTCATTTGCTTCATACTTAGTTTTCAAAGAGTCGGGCCCAATTGTATTATTTCTTTTCTTCCTTTAACAAGTTCTTTTTTTGAATTGCTTGAATAGTTTGTCCCCTAATCCCCCATGGCCAGGCCTTTACCCACCCTGGATAACCTCCCACCCCTAAACCCCCATTCCATACTGCAATCAAATGACATTGGAGATTCTGGGCTGCATTTGAGTGGCTTGTGGTGAGGTCACTTTAGTTCAGTGTATGCAGCTCTCCAAGAATAATTTAGTGACTTGACTTTTCTAAAGAAGCCAGATTTGTAGAATGCAACCAAAATGGATCATACACATTCAGCCATTTAGCAGCAATAATAGTAAGGTAAATATAAATGTATTTGTTTGCCTTCCCCAGGACTGACTTTTATTCCTGAAATGTTTAAACCTCCTTGGAAGTAGAGGACTGCTCTGGTCTGGTCCCAGTTCATCAAGAGTCAGGCTTGATGCATTCTGACGGGCTTGCTCAATCTTTGTGCTCAGCACTTCTGCTCACCTCTCTTGTCCCTGCACTAGAGCTTTATGTTTTATTTAGAGTCTCAGAATTCATTGGGAGAGGATGTGAAGGAGATGCTGCCATTGTGTTTTCTTGAAAAATCCCTCAGGCAAAAAGTCCTTAACTAGTGAGAAAAGTAAGATTTTGCTACTTAAGCTTATGATGCAGGATAGGCTGAAGAAATATTTTAGTTTAGGGGAAAAACGTTTCAAAGGCCTCTAGAACTAATAGCTATTCTTTGTATTCCTATCATTCTCATTGTTGTTCAAGGATTTTAAAGACAATTTCATTCAATCACCTTCCTAAAGTTCCATGTGCTCATTAGGCAAGGCAGCTAATTATGGTTTGAAGCTCTGTTAGTCTAAAGAATATGCAAGTTACGTGTAGCCACTGAGCAATAAACATTGTTCACATACAGTAGGTATCATTATTTGAAGCTAATTTGACAGTATTGAAGCACTGTGCACAAATTGTGGCTCTTTACAAGGAAACTTGGCTCAATTGTTCTTTCTGAAGTACTCAGAATCCACTTAAAGGAGTGACTAGTGAGTCTTCAAAATGGTCTGACTGGAAATACTCCCTTCACTGTGTTTTTACTCAGTCTACATTGATTCACAGTATAGAATTCTATTTAATTTTGTTCAATTCTTACTCAGAATCTCAATATAGGTTGCTCTAAACATCTATTTGTGTTCATTTAAGTGTACAAATACGACTATCACAGGTTCAGTTAATCATAGTTAAGATGGGGCACAATCTATCACGACGGCCACTTGCCGTGCTGCAGCCAGCAAAGGTGTGCACTGGCACCGCAGAGAGAACCATTTCAGAAGGAGTTCACTGTCCCAAATCCACAAGCCTGAGGCTTTGGGAGATGTTAATGCAGTTCAACTTCCCAAACTGGCATTTAACATTTAACACTGTCCTCAGAAGATCTCAGACTACATTTCCCACCCTGATGCTCAGGGTTTCTCTCCAGAGATTTAAATGCTCCCTGATATGCTCATTGAACTCCATTCTACCATGAGCGTTCCCACCCAAGGGCCTTTGCCCCACTGTCCTCTTGTCACTTTTCAGCCCTCTTGTGCTTCAGTGGCGCTGCTCATAGTCCGCTTCTCCTAAGTATTCTGAGTACTCCAGCATATGTGTTTATCCCTACATATAAATCCATAGCTCTTTATGGAGAATTAATTGTATATAGGTTTCTGGCCACATATCTCAGTTTTTATATATGTCGTCTTCTCAAATGAGCTCAAAGTTCCTTTAAATTGGAATATATGAATATTTTTGGCTTTAAATGTCTCCCACTCAGCCTATTCTTTTGTGCCTAAGAATTTGTGCTGGAACTTAACCTAGTAGATCCCTATAATCATTTGTTGAATTAAAGAGTGGATTCTCTGTATATGAGAGACAGTATTTGAATATTGAAGAAATTAGCAAATAACCTAACTATGACTAAATAACCAAAATACATCAGAATTAGTTCTTAGCCCACTGCCAGGTACAATCACGTTGGTTATTGGTTTGCTTAGTTGGCTCCATTTTTTTATTTGTTTGCTTTGTCTCATTTTGTTTCATTTTCGAGAGATACTAGTTTGCAGCTGTGCTGAGCCAGGCACTGTGTTGACAGATCACAGGGGGTTAGTACTGAGCTTGTATGTATGTGTTTGTGACTTTTGAATAATTTCATTCTAAAAGCACAAAGGATGCTTATAAAGCAATGTACTGATCTTTAACCAATGTAACTAGAACTTCCCCATTTAGATCATTGTTATCACCTTCAAATTAATCGTCTTTTGAGACTACTCCTCATTCATTACACTGTAGTCACACTTCAGAGGTCTTTACAAGGTCAATGTGTAAAGTGTAAATGGATGATATGGTCAAGGAGAGGTAGAGGACAACAAGGTAGGAAGGTGCAAATTAGCTATTAATGTTTTGCTCCATTCATCAATGAGTTATTGTACATGTCATGGGAGTTTTATCTATTTTACAAAGATATTAATTGTGATTTGAAAGTTTGACTATATTTCTAACTCTGACTAGAAATATAGTCAAACTTTCAAATGTCTGCCCTTGCATTTCAGTATCACATTACTTTCCATGCAGAATGGAAACTGCTATAGAGATATTGCCTAATTGAAAGAAAATTAAGTTTAATGTAACAGAAGTATTATAAGCTACCTAAATATTGCATAATGTTTACGAATGTGTAGTTTCTTTGTTTTGTTCAGACTGTTTAAATGAAAGGTTATTCCACTCCTTAGTTGCTTTTAAATCTCTTTGATTACTTTGGTTTACTATTCATAGCAATTTCCAGTTATTAGCTCTCTTCCTAGACATGTTTTCCCCACTCAAATCTTTTTACCTTCTTTCTTTTATGAGTTTTATCTGTATACACTGGTATGAGGTGGGACGTTAGGGTCAGGCATGGTCAGACAGACCAGGGCTCCAGTCCTGTCCCTACTTCTTATTAACTGTGGTCCTTAAGTTGCTCAGTCATCTGTAATGTAGCCTCCTCATTTAGATGATATAAATAGCATCTACATCACAAGAATGGACTGAGGATTAATTGGTAAATGTACCTGAAAGCACTTAGCATGATGTTACTGCAAAGTAAAAATTCAAAAACTGTCATTTGTTTTGTTGTTGCTATTCATTCAAAGCACTTTTCCTAACAGTGGGTGCTATATTGCTTTCCCTCTTATTTTACTTATATTTACAATGATTTATTTCCATTATGTGTTAGTATATGAAGCTTAAAGTAATAAATACTGGATATATTCTATTCACATTTAGCATATACATATAAATATAACATCTTAAATTTCTATGATGTTTAAGGAACATACCTTTTTAAAAAATACGTATTAGTAGAAATTATTCTGACTACTTGCTGGCCTGTCATCTAGTTTCCAAGAAAAGGTCAAAATATACATTTGGATCCAGGGAATTTAACCAGATTTGCTAAACTCCTTGAGAAAGAAAAAAAAAAAAAAGCTTCTCTCTAGGCATGTAGTCTACCTCTTTTCCTTTTCAGTTCCTTTGGGCATAATATTAGATTGGTTCCCAATGTGGTCATGCCCTTATATTCCTGCTGAGTTTGACTGTAGTCCCATACTTCATTCTCAAGAAATGTTGCCCAGAGGCACATATGCACAAAGGTAGACACACAAATTACCACGGGAGTCCACAGCTGCCTGAGGCAGATGAGGCCCAAAGAAAATGTGAAACATACAGAATTTATTAAAAGGGAATCTCCACCCCAAAAGTGTGATATGAAATTCCAGTATGGAAATAACTCCCGATGGACAAAGTCTTGAAAATAATCTTTTAGTGTGGGTGAGTTATAGCTTCATGTATATATCCAGAGAGAGAAGATATATACATGCATACACGAACATAGCACATACAATGTGATCATATGTATGCTCAGGTTGACCTGTTGCTGGCTGTATTTAACTATACATGTCTGTAATTGTGTGTATTTCATGTATTTTAAAGTGTCATTTTTACAATATCTACAAAGTATATATTATTTCACAAATAGCAAACAAATATCAACACGGATGTCTGAAGAGGTATTCCATACACCTTGTTTTAAGGTCATTCTTGCTTAACAACAACAACAACAACAACAACAAAAAGATTATATGAGAAGTCAAAGCAAAAGGAATTAATCAGAACAATGTTGGATAAAATCTTGAGTTTAGGATAAGCTCCTTTTAGAAATATATCAGATATTTTAAACAGAAAATGTTTAAAAGGGCACAGAATAGTTTCATATTTATGAAAGAGGAATCAGTTTTGCATTAATGATTATTTAGATGAAAACTGTTTTTATGTATATATACAAATAGTTGCTAAACACTGAATTGAAATTTTTCTCATCTACTCATTTTTCTCATCTCTTAGACTATAGACTAGTAATTTTTAAATTAATATTTTAATTTAAAATTTAAATTAAATTAATATTTTAAGCATTATTATTAATATTATATTAATATTTTAATATTATTAATATAATTAATATTTTAAGCATTATTATTCTTTTATTAAGTTTTATGAAAATCCACTATATATATTCTATATGTAGAATATATATGTAAATCCACCATATATATATATATATATATATGTCTGTAATTGTGTGTATTTGATGTGTATGTGTATATATATATATATATATAGCAAAAAAGTTCAGCTGCCCTGTTTGAGTTAGAAGCAGGAAGCTAGAAATCTCACTTATTTGGGATCTTCCTTTCCTCTTCCCTCCTCTTCCCTCTGCTTCCCACCTTTACCCTCCTCCTCCTTCTGCCTTACCCCTGGAAATGAGGGACCCAGAGGTCCTGCAGCAGAATTGGGGGTTCTTCAGCATTGTGTTGGAATGTTACTCCTGGTGTTAAAATATCTAGTAGCAATTAAGCATATGTTATATCTTCTTAGAATGATAACACATAAGCTCTGATGTTAATTTACACGTTTGGTCCTTTAGCAAATTTATTTAAGCAAAATATACTTTTGGATTTTGTTATTCTATTTGATTATTAGCATGAATAAATATTCCATTAAAGAGCCTAGTGTATAGGCCCAACTTGTTTGTCAGTGGATGTTACTTACCTGCCAAAACCTGAATTATCTAGTGTTTATGATGTCTGTGCCTTTGGTTCAAGCCCCAAACCAGCCTATTTAAGGAGAGAAGGTTGATTTTTCTCTTTTATATATGCTTGGTATGACTAGAAACTAGATATAGTTTTATATCAGATGATGTAACAGAAAGCTTCCTTTCTAGGAAAGCTAGTTTGGAGTGGGGCAAGACTGGAGTCAAGGAACCAGTTAGACTGGGTCGTTGACTGGGGAGAGATGATGAGGATCCAAATAGAGCAGAGTCGGTGGAGTTGGAGACACTGAGGGAGATGGTAGAGCTATTTAGGAGATGGGATCAATAATGAGTTACAGATTGAATGTGGAGCCCAGTGGCAGGGGGAGTAGAGGGTGACTCTCCTGGCTCCAATCTGGACAACTCCATGGTGCCATCATGAGATGGGAAATAGGAGGAGGAATAGGTTTGGAGACAATATAGTGAGTTTATAAATGGCCGTGTTGCTTTTGAGTACCTCTGGAGCATCCAGGTGAAGCCCTGGAGGCAGAAATGCAGTGGAGAGCTCTGGAAAGGGGATCCAGGCTTGGAGTCATTAATATTTTAGAAGTCTGTTTGTTTTGTAATGAATTATAGAGATATCAAAGTCAAAATGTAGTTCTTATAAATATGTAACTATAGATATTTTAGAGAAAGCTGCCCTTGTAGTACTTAGATCATATGATCAATACTTCTTTCTTGCCAACCGGTGACATAGTGCTCTAATGGCCTCAAGAAAAAAAGCACTTGAGAAACGAAGAGCAGCAGAGGGAAATTGATTCTAAACTTGCACCAATAAAGCTCGAATCATGATGCAAAAACAAATGTCCCATCATTTTGCATTTTTTGTTAGGATGGTTTCTACTTTTCCTGGTTAATTTTGGCATTATTATTTTCTCCCTAAGCAAGCTATAAATCCCTTATAGTTAAAGACCTATCTTTACATTTTTCCTTTTATTCTGTCTTTACCTATCAGTAGATGCCCCACCACTGTTTTTTGATATAAGAATATAGGCTTTGGGACCAGGCGGACTTCGGTTTGAATCCTAGCTTTGCTGCTGACTAACTGCATGACTACGAACAAATCATTCCACCTCTGTTTCCTCAGTTTCCTCTTCTGTAAAATAAGGTCTATGCTAATATTACTTATTAACTTGAACCACTTATAATTGCTGATGTTTGGACTACAAAAATATCAATTTTCTGTGGCTTGCCTTAATACATTGCAGTGTTATAGTAAGGACGACATACTGTTTCAAGTCCTTGAAAATGCTCAATAAATTCATTTTTCATGAATTATTGTATGTTTGACTACTACTGCCTCTGTAAATATACCTCATTAATTCTTTTCAGTGATAGTTTCTTTTAAAGGTATATCAAGTAAAGCTAATATGGAAACTGAAAATTAAAAGAAAAAATAATGTAGAATGACATGTCTTACTGTGAGGTCTGTAAAATGTGAAATATTTTCCAGAACTATGTTGCCCAGGTCTTTTTGTTCTTTGTGTAAGCTTAGATTACAAATCAAGTTACAGTTACAAAGACAAAATCTAAATGATTTATTAGTTTTCATTTTTATCATATAGAGGTCGATGAAATACACAAGGAAAGTTTTTGAGTTTTATAAATTACTGAGACAAAACACAAAATTTCTATTCTCTTCACTTTTTATTCAGTCAGTGTGGTGAATGATGGTTTTTATTATACAAACTACAGTAAAATTTCAATTGTCTGGAGATCAATTATCAACTAACTTCAACTAGAACACAAACCAAAAGCCTGCAAGTTATTAAAAAAAACACTTTGTGCAATTAAAATAGATACCACAAGGTGCATGCATAAAATCTCTTGTACTTTTCTTTTTAAATTTCCATAATAAAAACTTTAAAAAAAATAATGGCAGATGAGAAGAAAATACTTAAAGATATTTTTAGATGGTCTGCAAGAGTGCATCATCTTCAGGTAGCTGTGTTACTTTATGGAAGGAGAAGAACAGCCTCTGAGATAATCATGCATTGCATAGGTCTGAGGGATAAGCCTAACTTAGCTGTTTGAAATTTTGCAGTGTTGATTTTGACCACTGCAACTCCTACTCTAATAAAGAAATGCTGTGGTAGGATAATAACACATGGCAACTGCTCTTTCTTGCCTCTCTGACACTGCTAGCTGCATTAGTAGATTGCCAGTAATAAATATTTCTTTAAAAACCTGCTGTGATGATGTATTGGATACATGAATTTATTGATTTAATGTATCAATAAATTAAATCATTTCAGAGAAATCTCTTGTCCCTTCCTCCCACAAAACCTATTAATTCCAACTTTATATACTGTTGTGACAAGTGTGATGATCTGATTTCTCAAAGTATCCAGCAAACCTAGGAACCACTGAGAAACAGCTATGAAAACAAGGAAAGAGAGATAAATACATAGAAAAACTCAAAAACCATAACATAATATGGAAACAATTAGAGCAGAGATTCCAAACTCCATGGCCTATATTCATCTCACAAACAGGTTTTGTTTAGGTCTCACGATGTTCATCCACACGGTGTTTTTGTTTTGTCTTGTTTTGTTTTTTTTTTTTTTTGGTTGCTAGCAGTTAAATGTCAGGCGATTCACATTTTTAAGAATCTATTTCAAGTCTCTCTTGAAGAACTGAAGATCTAGCAATGCTGCATCTACATTCCTGAAACGTACTCGTTCTCAGGAATTTTAAATGACTGCAGTGTATGTAGTTCCAGTTTATCACAGCCGCCACTTTTATGGAGGGCGCTTCAATATCCCCAGTTCCTACCCTTCCCCATTATCTCCTCAACACGGAGGGCCAGTGTTGGTTGCCATTTATCTTTGTGTGTTTTTAAAAATAGTCTGGCTAAAAAGAAACTGAACAATATACTCGTTACATCTGAGTCACCGTCAAAAGCAAGCAATAGGAAGGCAGGCCCAGAGGAATGACTGGCGGATACAGAAAGGAAGCAAGTGCATGTCTTTATGGAGGAAAAGGATATTTCTGTGTGTAATGTGCAAACAAATTGTGTCCATGTCAAAGTAATATATAAAAGCACCTCTGCCTGTTCCCTTTACCTACGTGAGCCATTTAGGCATTGGGGTTTATAGTAAAATCTCTTCAGTAGTTCTGAGCACAGCTTCTTCCTAAAGCAGAGTGAAATAATTATCATTAAGGAAAAGTTTGCCTAGATCTAATAGAGGCTATGTAAAGAGATAATCAAGAAAGTAAAAATTTCCAGAACTATTTCTATCCCAAACTGTTATTAATAAAATAAGAAACCTTTGGTGTATGAGGTGAGCCATTTGAAATTGTCCATGTTTAGCAATTTTTGACCCACAAAAGTGGCAATTTTACGTGAAATAACCCACTGTAAAGTAGTAAGATTGTGCTACGTGTTTATCTCACTTATATGGAACTCCTTCTTTCCTTCAATACCAAGTAAATGTGCTTTATCCAAGTTAAAAAAATTTATAATATACTGAAGAATGGTTACAAATATTATGTAACTCTTATAAAAACAATTAAAACACTAGATCATGCTTCATTACAGTCTTAAATGCAGCTTATGTTCATGGATGTGATAGTATACTCAGTAAAATCATTAAAAATATTTTTAAGTTGATAAGCCCTCCATTATGAGCAGATAGTAGCTTTACAAATCCTCTAATCCCCTGAAACGTAGTACTATCTCTGGAGAGGCTTACTTTATTTAGCATCCAATAAAATCTGTTTAAGAAATTAAGTACATTGAACTTTGTTAGTTCTCCTCTGTAGATTCAACTTTCTGCTTTTATAGGGTTCACTTTAAAAAGAGATTGTAACCTAAAATTCAATAGATTTTATTATAGAAGAAGCTTCAAGAAATTCAAAGTACTTAAGTAGAAGCTTTTGAGAATGGAATTTTATTTAAAATCTTTCATTACTTGATGTCTCAAGAGTTCTCTCAAGTAATGTATTTAATGCACATAAATAATTTTAAGCACATAGTAGTTATATATACTGTCAGCATATCTAAAAAATGAAATGTAGTCATCAGTAGATAGAGAACTACATTATCTGATATTCTTTAAATAGAACAGTTTGTTTTTGTTGAAAGCATAAAATTTTAAAGAGCTAAAATGTTAAATTCTGCCTTTTAACCTTCAAAGCTATTATCACCAAGGATAAATTGCATTTCTTAAACTAATAATAGTTTGTTTATAACTGTATATATAAATATTTATGATATTACTGATTTGGGAGAACTGTCAATCATAGTCTATTTTCTTGAAGACATCTCTCTTGACCTGAAAAACAGTTGGCTGAATATAATGACTACTACATATATTGTGGGTAGATGATAGAAAGAAGTAAATGGAAGCATAATACTATTTCATCAAGATTTGCTTCAATTAAACCAAGTCAAATTAGCCTTACTAAAAGACAAACTGAATCAAGCCTTGTTAATAAACTTATTTTAGCAAAAAACAGTCCTTACTGAAATTCTTACAAAACATATCAGGTGTTTACTTGTTTGTTTTCACATATCTTGAAATAAACATATTTAGTATACATAGGGTGTTCGTTAAATCAGAGTAAGTGTTTCAAATATATTATGAAGGAAAGATTCAAATTATAAAAACTGTTTCTTGAGACTATTTAGGGACGTTTCAAGCATCCAGAATTTATTTATTTTTAATATTTAGGGGATACAAGTACAGATTTTTTAAAAAATACATGTTTTGAGTAGTGAAGTATGGGCTTTTAGTGTACCCATTACCTGAATAGTGAATATTATACCCAGCAGGTAAGTTTTCAACCCTCACGCCCTCTCCTCAGGATTTAATTTTAGATATTATTTTACTCAATGGTAAATACAGTTCTCCAGCTGATAAAGTACGTCTAGATACGTACAACTTACATTTAGAAAATCATCCATTCATTCATATGGACTAACCTAAATTTAAGTACAGTGACCTTTGAACAATGTGTAGGTTAGGGGCACCAGCCCCCTCTGCAGTCAAAAATCCATGTATAACTTTTTTCCTTTAAGAGGGCTGGAGTGCAATGCAGCAATCATAGCTCACTGCAGCCTTGAACCCCTGGGCTTCAGTGATCCTCCTACCTCAACCTTCCAAGTAGCTGGGACTACAGGTGCCTGCCACCACAACTGGCTAATTTTTAAAGTTTTGTAGCGACAGGGAGGATCTCACTATGTTGCCCAGGCTGGTCTCCAACTCATGGCCTCAGACTATCCTCTTGTCTCAGCCTCCCAACGTGCTGTGATTACAGGTGTGAGCCCAGCCCATATAACTTTTGATCCCCTGAAAATTAACTACTGATGGCCTACTGTTGATCAGAATGCTTACCAATATCATAACAGCCAGTTAAAACATATTTTCTATGTTGTGTGTATTATACACTGTGTTCTTACAATGAGGTAAACTAGAGAAAAATCATTAGAGAAATATAAATCAAAACCACAATTGGATACCACCTCACACCAGTTAGAATGGTGATCACTAAAAAGTCAGGAAACAACAGATGCTGGAGAGGATGTGGAGAAATAGGAATGCTTTTACACTGTTGGCAGGAGTGTAAATTAGTTCAACTGTTGTGGAAGGCAGTGTGGCAATTCCTCAGGGATCTAGAAACAGAAATACCATTTGACCCAGCAATCCCATTACTGGTTATCTACCCAAAGGAATATAAATCATTCTACTATATAGACACGTGCACACGTTTACTGCAGCACTGTTCACAATAGCAAAGGCTTGGAACCAACACCAATGCCTATCGATGATATACTGGATAAAGAAACTGTGGCATATGTACACCATAGAATACTATGCAGCCATAAAAAAGGATGAGTTCATGTCCTTTGCAGGGACATGGATGAAGCTGGAAACCATCATTCTCAGCACAGTAACAGAGGAAAAGAAAACCAAACACTCCATGTTCTCATTTATAACTGGGAGTTGAATAATGAGAACGCATGGACATAGGGAGGGGAATATCACACACAGGGCCTGTCGGGGGTGGGGGGATAGGGGAGGGATAGCATTAGGAGAAATACCTAATGTAGATTACAGGTTGATGGGGGCAGCAAACCACCATAGCACGTGTATACCTATGTAGCAAACCTGCATGTGTATCCCAGAACTTAAAGTATAATGATAAATTTAAAATGTTAATAAAATAATAAAGAAGAGAAAATATATTTATTACTCATTAAGTCGAAGTTGATTATCATGAAGGTTGTCATTCTCATCTTCTTCACATTGAGTAGGCTTAGGAGAAAGGGCTGGTCTTTCCGTCTCAGGGGTGGCAGAGGAGGAAGAGGTGGAGTACATGTAAGAGGACCAGGAGAGGCAGCTACATTCAGTGTAACTTTACAGAAATACAACATAATTTTTGTCTATTTTCCTTTTTCACTGAAAGTGTTTCTCCATGGTACCAATTCTTCTTCCACCATTTGCATTAGTTTCAGTGCCTGCTTCATAAAAGGGTTCATGTTATTAAAAAAAAAGTCAAAAACAGTCTTGAGTAATGGGAATCCTTCTGCCTGGTTGTCTAATGTCTGTTTTCTTTCATAGCTTCTTCTTCATCTTCATCCTCATCATCTGGCACTGGTTCAAAAGTACTTATCTTCATCAAGTTATCTTTTGTTAATTGCTATGGTTTAGTGTCTGTTATTTCTTGAATTTCTCCAAGACCCTCATCTTGAAATCCTCCACCCTTCACCCTTTTTTTTTTTTTTTTACATTTACACAATCTCATTCATGATTTTTTTGATGGACTCTGTCATAAATCCTGTGAAGTCATGAAGTCATGCATATTTGGACAGTTTTCTCCAGCAGTGATGGTTTTCACAGCTTTTTTTTTTTGTAATAAGAATGGCATCTTCAATGATGTCATGCTTCCAAACTTTCATATGTTCTTTCTATCTGGGTTCTTTTTCACAGCATTGATAATTCTTTCCAAAAAGTACCATGTGTAATGAGCCTAAAAGTCCTTGCAACTTCCTGATCTAGAGGTTTAATTGGATATACATTGCATTTGGAGGCAAGTAGACACTTTGATGCCTTTAGTGTTAAACTTGTGGAGTTCTAGGTGGCCGGGGGCATTGTCCAATATCAAAAGAACTTTAAAAGGCAGTTTATTCTTGGCATGATACTTCCTGACTTCAGGGACAAAGCATCCAAAAATCCAATCCAGAAAAGGGTTGTCATTATCCAGGCTTTCTTGGTGTACAATCGAAGACTGGCAGCTGGTATTTATCTTTTCCCTTCAAGGTTCAGGGTTAGCAGCTTTCTAGATAAGAGCAGTCTTGATCATGAATTCAACTACATTTGCACAAAACAGTAGAGTTAGCCTATCCTTTCCTGCCTTAAATCTTAGTGCTTGCTTCTTTTCCTTACTAATGTTTTTTGTGTCATTTTTTCCAGAATAGAGCACTTTCATCTACATAACAAATCTGTTCAGACAGATATCCTTTCTCTGCTATGATTTTCTTAATAACATCTGGGAACTCTGCTGCCTTTGGTTGACAGAAGCTGGTTCTCCTATTATCTTGGTATCTTTTTTAAGCTAAACCACTTCCTAAAATTATCAAACCATCCTTTGCTGGCATTAAATTCTCCATCTTTAGATCCTTTGCCTTCCTTTTGGTTTAATTTGTCATTTACTGTAATGACTGCATTTTTTTTCTTAAATTATACTTAAGTCTATGGATGTACCTTTCTTTATAGTAATCTTCTACCCACATAAAAGCTGTATTTTCCATATAAGATAAAAAGGTCTAGTATTTCACAATATAATGCCAAATTTTCATGCCTAGTGGCATAGCTGCAATGACAGCTTCACAAATTTTCTTTTCTTTTTCTCAATGGTATTTACATTGGATTCATTTATTCTGATATGGCAAGCAACTGCAGCTGCAGACCTCAGTCTATAGTACGTATCAAGCAATTCAGCTTGTTTGTGTAATGTCATGGCTTTTCTCTGCTTCTTGGGAGCATTCCCAGCATCACTAGTTGTATGTTGTATATGTCCCATGATGTTATTCCAGGTTTACAGTATTGCACTAAACATGATCAAAAATATACAAGAACTGCAAAAGATCACTTTTTACTGTGATATGCAATCACATACTGTGATATGTGAGATGTACTGCTCACATGGAGATGATTAGTGTCACACAGTGTTTTAAGTGGATGCTCACAATGCTCCCCTTCTAGTTGGCTCAGCAGTGAACAGTATTTGCATAGTCATAATAGCATAAATATCTTCTATTTTATTTATTTTCCTGCTACACTGAAAGTGAAGACAAGGGCTTTCTTTTACTCATCTTTTTAATAATCATCTTTGTTATTTTGCATGAAATAATCATACAACATATATTAGTGAAATTAACCCAAATTTTAAGAATTCCTTGCATAATTTGTTTATCAACATTATTGGCTCTCTTTAACTTCATAATTCTTAAACAAAGTAATGATGCAGGATACTTCTGGTTAACATAAAAATGAGTAGCCCCATCAAGAAAGGCAGATCCAGCAATTCTTTGTTTAGAGTCATGAATCTCCAGTAGTATACCAGTCCCTGAAGAGGTGAGAATGTCTTTGAAGAGTCCCAGTTTCACATCCCAAAAATGTCAGGGACGAGAGATCCAATGGACAGACCATGTTGATGAGCCATCTGCATTGTCTGTCACCTTGCCTCCAACTGGAGAAGATTGCCAGAAGTGAAGTGGGCAAAAGAGGATGACAGAGAGCTAGTGCCAGAATTCAACATAAAAATGACCCAAATCGTTGTTATTAATACCACGTAACCCTTTAACATAGAACCCTAAGAGGACAAGTGTGCCTGCATAAAGGAAATAATAGATTTTTGGTAACGACGCTAGACACACAGACAGCTCTAGCTCATTAATCAGCTCCCCATATTCCCCACAGATAACCAACCCCTGTCAATCCAAGAAGAAACAGTCTGAAAGGAACAAACTTAGGATCATTTACAGTACCTATTTACAGTACCTTGCATTTTATTTGAGAGCATCATTTGCAGAAAAATGGGGATGGGGAGTGAAGTGAGACCAACAGAACAGGAGTGAAGTTTGTGGATCTTGTGTCTAAAGGGTTTCGAATCATATAAGTTAAAAGAGCTTGTCAAGTTCCAATTAAATAAATTGCTACAGAACAATGAAAACATGTCCTGATAAAGGTACTGACCTAAGAGACAAAGGAAGAACAATATAGCTTCAGACATAAGCTAGATACATATGAAGGGTAAGAAATCATGTTGGAATTAGGCTTCTTCACAGTAAACTGATGCACCTATCTATAAAGACTTGAAGGTAAAATTAAGGATGATCCCAACATTTACTATTTAGCCATGTTGTTTCTTCCCAAGCATGAGGGTACCAGTCTTCCTCAAGCATACAAGAACTTAGGGATTATATGATGACTCTTTCTTTGTTTTTTTTTTTAATTGTACTTTAAGTTCTGGGGAACATGTGCAAATCTTGCAGGATTGTTGCATAGGTACACACATGCCAGGTGGTTTCCTGTCTCCATTCCCCTGTCACATACATCAGGCATTTCTCCCAATGTTATCCCTCCCCAACCTCCCCACCCCTCGCTGTTCATCCCCTAGCCCCCCCACCCCCCAACAGACCCCAGTGTGTGATGTTCCCCTTCCTGTGCCCATGTGTTCTCATTGTTCAACACCCACCCATAAGTGAAAACATGCTGTGTTAGGTTTTCTGTTCTTGTGTCAGTCTGCTGAGAATGATGGTTTCCAGATTCATCCATGTCCCTGCAAAGGACATAAACTCAATCCTTTTTATGGCTGCATAGTATTCCATGGTGTATATGTGCCACATTTTCTTTGTCCAGTCTATCATCGATAGACATTTGGGTTGGTTCCAGGTCTTTGCTATTGTAAACAGTGCCACAGTGAACATACATGTGCATGTGTCTTTATAATAGAACAATTTATAATCCTTTGGGTATATACCCAGTAATGGGATTGCTGGGTCAAATGGAATTTCTAGTTCTCGATCCTTGAGGAATTGTCACACTGTCTTCCACAATGGTTGAACTAATTGACACTCCCACCAACAGTGTAAAAGTGTTTCTATTTCTCCACATCCTCTCCAGCATCTGTTGTCTCCTGATTGTTTAATGATCGCCATTCTAACTGGCTTGAGATGGTATCTCAAGTGGTTTTGATTTGCATTTCTCTAATGACCAGTGATGATGAGCATTTTTTCATATGTTTGTTGGTCTCATAATGTCTTCTTTTGAAAAGTGTCTGTTCATATCCTTTGCCCAGTTTTGAATGGGTTTGTTTGATTTTTTCTTGTAAATCTGCTTTAGTTCTTTTGAGATTCTGGATATTAGCCCATTGTCCGATGGGTAGATTGTAAAAAATTTTTCCCATTCTGTTGGTTGCCAGTTCACTCTAATGATTGTTTCTTTTTCTGTGCAGAAACTCTTAAGTTTAATTAGATACCATTTGTCTGTTTTGACTTTTGTGGCCATTGCTTTTGGTGTTTTATTCATGAAGTCCTTGCCTGTGCCTATGTCCTGAATCGTATTGCCTAGGTTTTCTTTCTTTATTTTATCATGTTAAGTCTTAGGTTTAAATCTTTAATCCATCTGGAGTTAATTTTAGCGTAAAGTGTAAGGAAGGGGTCCAGTTTCAGCTTTCTGCACATGGCTAGCCAGTTTTCCCAACACCATTTATTAAACAGGGAATCCTTTCCCCATTGCTTGTTTTTGTCAGGTTTGTCGAAGACCAGATGGTTGTAGATGTGTGGCATTGCTTCCGAGGCCTCTGTTCTGTTCCACTGGTCTGTATCTCTGTTTTGGTACCAGTACTATGCTGTTTTGAGTACTATAGCCTTGCAGTATAGTTTGAAGTCAGGTAGTGTGATGCTTCCAGCTTTGTTCTTTTTGCTTAGGATTACAACTCAGATAGATGCAACTTCCACCTAGGCACTTACTGCCATATTCTCCTCTAGGCTCGGTGCTCTCGTCACCCATGTACTTATTCCTAGATCCCCTTCTGATCTGGCTTATCGAGACACTGATGCAATACCCTGTTATATCTTCCTCTAGAGTGTCTGCACCCTATAATCATGGACCTCTGGTCAAGTCCTACTCTTGTCTGAATGCTTCTTTTACCCATGTACTTCCTGGTAAGTTTTCCTGGAGGCTGCTTTCAAATTACACTCATGCACCTCCTGTCAAGTACTCTCTTAGGCTAAATTCTTCCTCAACCTGTGAACTTTCTGCCAGGTCCTCTGCTCATCTGGATGCACCCTGTATTTCTATACCTCCTAAAATAACCTCCCTGAGACTAGATACATCTTCAAGCCATGCACTACCTGTTCATTTTTACCTCAGGCTAGACTATCCCTCCACCAATGCACTTTCTCCTGGTTGCTCCACTAGGCTCACTACACATTCTACCTAGGGACTTCACAGGTCCTCTCCTAGCCTGATGCTTCCTTCACTAATGCAGCTCTTCTCAAATCCTCTCCTAGTACATATTTTCACTCCACTGATGCATTGTATGTAATATCCTCCCTTAAGTTAGCTGAACATACAGCACATGTACCACCTACTAGGTTTTCCCCTTTATGGATTCTTTCTTAGATCACATACCTCCTACCAAGTCCACCTCTAGATGGGATAGAATATTTCCTCATGGACATAATTCTGTGATTTTTTTCTAGATTGATTGGAATCTCCACCATGCACCTTCTGACATTTCTTACCCTCAGTTGGCTGGACTCTCTACCATGAATATCCTGCCTGGTATTTTCACATTTATTGATTTGCATATGTTGAACCAACCTGGCATCCTGGGGATGAAGTAGACTCGATTTTGGTGAATTAGCTTTTTGTTGTGCTGCTGTATTCAGTTTGCAAGTATTTTGTTGAGGATTTTTGCATGGATGTTCTTTGAGGTTATTGGCCTAAAGGTTTTTCTTTTTTTTCTTGTGTTTCTGCCAGATTTTAGTATTAAGATTATGCTAGCCTCATAGAATGAATTTGGAAGGAGTCTATCCTCAATTTTTTGGAATAATTTCAGTAGGAATGGTACCAGATCTTCTTTGTATATCTGTTAGAATTTGGCTGTGAATCCCTCAGGTCCTGGGCTTTTTTTGATTGATCAGCTATTTATTATTGATTCGAATTTGGAGCTCCTTATTGGTATCTTCAGGGAATCAATTTTTTCCTGGTTCAGCCCTGGGAGGGTGTATGTGTCCGGGAATTTATCCATCCCTTCTAGGTTTTCTAGTTTGTTTACATGTTTTCATAGTAGTTACTGATGGTTACTTTTATTTCTGTGAGATCAGTGGGAACATTCACTTTGTCATTTCTGATTTTTTTGTTTGAATCTCCTCTCTTTCTTTATTACTATAGCTAGCTTCCTATCTATCTCATTAGCTTTTCTAAAAAAAAATTATATATATATTTATATATACACACATATATATATGTGTGTATATATATATATATGTGTGTATATATATGTGTGTATATATAAATATATATATATATGTATATCCTAGATTTTTAAAATTTTTAGATGGTTCTTCATTCTTGATTTACTTCAGTTTAGCTCTGATTGTGGTTATTTCTTGACTTCTGCTAGCCTTGGGGTTGATTTGTTCTTGTTTCTCTAATTCTTTCAGTTGTGATGTTATGTTGTTAATTTCAGATCTTTCTAACTTTTGGATATGGACATTAAGTGCCATGAATTTCTCTCTTAACACTGTCTTACTGTCTTAGCTGTGTTCTGGAGATTCTGGTATGTTGTAGATTTTTTTTCTCATTAGTTTCAAATAACTTTTTTATTTCTTCCTTAATTTTATTATTTACCCAAAAGTCATTCAGGGACATTTTGTTTAATTTCCATATAATCGCATAGTTTTGACTGTTGTCTTAGTCTTGACTTCTGTTTATACAGTGCTATGATCCAAGAGTGTGTTTGGTATGATTTCAGTTATTTTGCATTTGCTGAGGATTTTTTGTTTTTTTTTTTGAGATGGAGTCTTGCTCTGTCTCCCAGGCTGGAGTGCAGTGGCGTGATCTCAGCTCACTGCAGCCTCTGCCTCCTGGGTTCCAGCGATTCTCCTGCCTCAGCCTCCTGGATAGCTAGGATTATAGGTGCATGCCACCATGCCCTGCAGGAGGTTAATGGCACCCATGTAACAGTTTGGCATCTTTTCATAGGGCTGCTATGGTGTGCTGGGGGCCCACTGCAGTCTGGTTGCCTTGAATTTTCCAGTACCTGGACGTATTGCTAGTGAAAGCTGTGAAATAGTAAAGATGGCAGCCTGCTTCTCCCTCTGGAAACTCTGCCCTAGGGAGGTATGGATCACCTTTTAAAATCCACCTGTAGGCTGGATACCCTGGTTACGGGGTCCCACTCACTGAGGAGAAACAGGGTCAGGGACCCACGTTAAAAAGCAGTCTGGCCATGTTTTTTAGAGTAGCTGTGCTGTGGTGTGGTACCATTTCACTCCCAGTCAGCTTGGACTTTCCAAAACCTGGAGGCCGGAAAGGCTAAGTTGCCCAAATAGCAAAGTTGGTGGCCCACCTCTTCCTCTGGGAGCTGTGTTCCAGGGAGGTTTCAAATATATGTTGATAGGAGAACCAGTGGTGGTGGTTGGAGGCCCAAGTTGGGAGGTCTCACTCAAGGAGAAGGAATGGGGTTGGGGACACACTTTTTTATAAAGCAGTCTGGCCACATTTTCATAGAGTAGTTGTGCTGGGGAATCCCTTCTGTTCCCAGTTAATTAGGACTCTCCAAAGCTCAAAGACTGGGTTGGCTGAGTCATCCAAACAGCAAAGAAGACAGCCTACTCTTCATCCTGGGAACTCTGTCTCAGGGAGGTGCAACTTTGCTACTGCTGGCTGGTTGGAATTCCAAAATAGTCAGTTTTTTTCCTGTGAGGTGCCATGGAAGTGGAGCCTGCAGAATGCCACTGCTCAGCCCTCTGGGTTCAGTCTCTTTCCTAGGGGTATGTATGGGGGTCTAACCTTCTGCTTTGCTGGAGTTGTAGCTACTTTTGCCAGGAAACCTGGAAAGCCCAGGTATTGAAAGTTTCTGGGTCTCTATGTATGCCTGAGTGGCTGCTCCGCTAAGACTCTACAGAGTTCTGTGTGTCAGACAGAAGGCACTGGTGGAGTGGGTTTATGAGAACATTTCCTGAACTAAGTGTTGCAAAGATCTGTGGGAGAAGCACGGGTTCCTGGGGTCGCACATTCACTCACCACTTCCCTGGGCAGGGGAGGTTCCCTTGGCTCTGTGTCTCTCCTGGGTGGGTTAACTTTCTGATTTTTCCTTTCTCCGTCGGTCAAGTTGTTTCCTTGATTGGTCCCAGTGCAAACACCTGGATGTTTCAGTTGAAGGTGCAACATTTAATAACCCATGCAGTTTATTCTTTGTCTTCCCCTTTGCGGGTGACACCTTACATATGCACACCCTGCGTAGGCCACTGGTAGGCTGGTTTTTCCTTAAACCCACGGACCTGGTCCCAGGTCTTCCTATAGGCTGATCTTTCCCTATGCCTGTGAAAGTTTCCCAGGACTTCTTCTAGGCTCTTTGAATCAGCCTAACTTAAATATTTTGTAAAATTCTTCATTATATTGTGTATTTCATCCATTCATGCACTTCCTGTGGTCATCCCCTAGGCTGGTTGGATTCTGCACCCGTGTATCTCTTGCCTTTTCCCAATAATAGTATGGATGTACATGTGACCCATAGACTACCTGACATTTTTTCACCTTGTCTAGATCCTTTCACCAGGCACAACCTTCCAGAACCTCCTTTGGGCTTGTTACACTCTCCATAATATACCTCCTTCTAAGACCTCCCTTTGCCAAGATGCCTCCTACATTCATCTCCTGCCATGTACTACCTGATGAGACTTCCTTCAGGCTTGGTATACCTCCTACTCATACACTTCATGGAGATTTTTTCCTACTTTTTTTCTTACCTTTCCTATTTTTTCCTACTTTTTTAGTCTTCCTGTACCTTCCACTAATACAGGTCTTCCCATGTTCCCCATAGACTAATGTTCACTGTAGACATACATATCTTGCCAAGTCTATCCCTAGGCTGCCTGTACTCTTTAATAATCCATCCTCTACTCTGCCGTCCTTGAGTCTGATTTCTACCACATATGTACTTTCTGCTGGCACCTTCCTTATTCTGACTACACCCTCCATTTATTCATCTTATGCCACATACTTCCAAAGAATGAATGGTTCCTCCATCTGTGTACTACCTGTCATATCATCTCCTAAGCAGATTACATCCTACTTTCATGCAACTCTTGATGATTCTTCTACTTTGAATGGTTATCTCACTCCCTCATTTACTTTCTACTGCATCCATCTTTAAGCTAGCTGCATACTTCCCTCATAGACTCTCTGCCTGGTCCTCCGACAGGACAATTGAACCTTCCACCAATGCATCTCCTGCTAGACTCTACCCAGTCTTGCCTGTGATATCCTTATGAGTTATTCTCAAGTCTTGCTGCTCCTTCCACCCATACACTTTCTGTCAAGACCTCCTCTTAGAAGGCTGTACCCCCAACCCATTCAACTTGTTATTTCTTCCTTTTGTTTGAGACAGGGTCTCACTCTTGTCACCCAAGCTGGAGTACAGTGGCATAATCATGGCTCACTGCAGCCTCAACCTTCCAGACTCAAGTAATCCTCCCACCTCATAGACACAAGCAATCCTCCCACCTGAGCCTCTCGAGTACCTGAAATGACAGGTGCGTGCCACCATACCCAGCTATTTTTATTTTTGCAGGTATGGGATTTCAACATGTTGCCCAGGCTGATCTTGAACTCTTAAGCTTGAACAATCCTCCTACTTCACCCTTCAAAATGCTGGGATTACAGGCATGAGCTACTGTGCCTGGTCCCTATTATTTTCTTATAATGGATGCTCCCACCACCCATGCACTTCCTCCTGATTTTTCCTAAGGCTGGCTGAAACTACCTGTTCCAGCTTTAGAATGGATGCTTCCTACATGTATACACCTCCTCCAGATTATTTGCATTAGGATGGAAATCCCTCCAGCCCTGCCTCTGCTGATATGTCTTCCCATATGGTGGCACACCCTCCACTGATACATCTCCTGCCAAGTTCTCCCTTATGTGGGATGCTGACCCCACATATGTACTTCCTGCTGGATCCTCCCCAGAGGCTGACTGCTTTCTGCATCCAAGCAGCTCTCACAGTGTTCTCCCCTTAGCTGAATGCTCCCTCCAACCATGTACTACATCCAGGTCTTCTAAAAGGCTGACTGGATCCCACATATATGCACCTCCTCCTATGTCAGCCCTGGGATGGCTGCATTCTAGACCTTGCACTTCCTACAAGATCTTCCACAGTGACTGCATATTGAAACCCTGCACTCCTCCCATTTATTACATTAGGCTGGATGTAACATCCTTCCATGCATTACCTCCAGAGTCTACCCTGGTCTTGATTCTCATTTCAATGATGCATGGCCTGCTGGGTCCTCCCTTAGGCTCACTGCAACAAAACAATAATGCTTTTTTTTTTTTTTAATTGTACTTTAGGTTCTGGGACACATGCGGAGATCATGCAGGATTGTTGCATAGGTACACACATGGCAATGTGGTTTGCTGCCTCTATCCCCCTGTCACCTACATCTGGCATTTCTCCTCATGTTATCCCTCCCTAACCTCCCCACCCCCCACTGTCCTTCCCCTGCCTCCCCCAACAGACCCCAGTGTGTGATGCTCCCCTACCTGTGTCCATGTTTTCTCATCGTTCAACACGCACCTATGAGTGAGAACATGTGGTGTTTGATTTTCTGTTCTTGTGTCACTTTGCTGAGAATAATGTTTTCCAGATTCATCCATGTCCCTACAAAGGACACGAACTCATTGTTTTTTATGGCTGCATAGTATTCCATGGTGTATATGTGTCACATTTTCCTTGACCAGTCTCTGGTCAGTGGGCATTTGGTTCTTAAGACTCTCCTTGAACTGAATGCTTCTGAATGCTCTGACCACATTCTCCCTTAGAATAGCTGAAACTTAAATCCATACTTGTACAGCACATTCTTTCTGCATTTTGTTGCATTTTCACCCACACATCTCCTGTCATATTCTACCCTATTCAGGATGCTCCCTCCACCTATGTACCTCCTGCATTGATGTACCCTAGCATGTATGAACCCTCCACTCATGCATGGCCCTCAAGTCTTCCCCTTGGCTAGATGCTCCCACCACACATGCTCCTGTTGTGCCCTGACCTAACCTATCTACAACATCCTTACTATCCACCTTTTGCGACAACTTCCCATGGGCTGGATGCATACCTCACCACCCATGCACTTACCGCAAAATTTTCTCCCAAGATTGACAGCTTTCTGCACCCATGTACTAAATGCAGTCTACCAACCTCTTGGCTGGAAGCTTCCCCAACTATGCACTTTCTCCATATCTTCTCCTAGCCTGACTGCACACTGTACCCAAGTATCTCCTAATATATGCAGCCCTAGCTTGACTGCATACCCCTACAAGGTCTTTCTCTGTACTGACGGCACTTTCAAACATGTACTTCCTTTCACATCTTCGCAGTTTCTCACTTCCATCTATATACTTCCAGTAGAATCTCTCCTGAAAGGTTGCTGCTTTCTGTATCCATGCACCTCTTGCAGAGTCCTCACCTTGGCTAGATGTTCCATCCTACAATGCGTCCCATCTTAATTCTTCCCCCAGTTCTATCTGTCTGTCTATCTATCTGTCTGTCTGTCTGTCTATTTATCTGTCTATCTGTTGGAGACAGGGTCTCACTTTGTCACCCAGGCTGGAGTGCAGTGGCGTGATCTCAGCTTACTGCAGCCTCAACCTCCTGGGCTCAAGAGATCCTTCCACCTCAGCCTCCAAAGTAGCTGGGACTACAGGTGCGTGCCACCATGCCCAGCTAATTTTTATTTTGTAGAGACAGGGTTATACCATGTTGCCCAGGCTAGTCTCAAACTCTTGAGCTAAAGCAGTCTGCCTGCCTTGGCCTCCCAAAGTGCTGGGATTACAGGCAAGGGCCATTGTGCCTGGCTTTTTTCCCTAGTTCAGCTGCAGCATTCTTTCCATGCCCCTCTTGCTGCCACCTCCTGTAAGCTAGCTCCACACTCCACTAATTCACTTCCTGCCCCTCCCCTGCCTGCCTGCCTCAGGCTGGCTTCAATCTTAACTCATGAATCTTCTGAGGATCTATGTTTAGGCTGAGTGTTCTTTCCAGTCTTGTCTTTTGTTTCTTCTATGCTGGCAAAACCTGTGAGCAATACACATACTGCCAAATTATCCACTATGCTAGATATCCATGCACTGCCACAATTTTTTCACTTAGTCTGTATGCTGCTTCAACTAATGCATTTCCTTCCAGGTCTTCCTCCTAGCCTGGATGCACCATTCACCTATACATTTTTCTTTAATGTCCTCCAATACGCTGGATGATCTCTCATCACTTGCACTTTCTCCTGAGTTATCCCCTAAACTACCTTCACATTCCACCCAGGAACCTTATGCCAGGTCATACCCTCACCTGGCTGTTGTCCTCACCTATGCTTCTCCTGCTACTCCTTTATGCTGGATGCATTCATAACCCATGCACCGCTCCCAAGTATCTCAGCCCTTAACCCATGAGTCTCCTGCCAAATTCTTCCCTAAGTTGACTGCAGCTTCCACCCATATACTTTCTGTCTGATCCTATCCTAGGTATGCTGTGACTTCAATCCATTTACATCAGAATAAGGTCATATTAAGGAAAGATGCTTTGTCTACTCAAAGATCTTGTAGAAGGCCCCAGCCCTGATTATCTTCATCCTGGATGTACCCTCTACTCATGCACTTCTTACCAAGTCTTTCTGTAGGCTGGCTGTTCCATCCAATCATGAATTGACACAGTGATCTTCTCCAAGCCTGAATACTACTTCCAATTATGTACCTCAAGCAATGACTTTTCCTAAGTTGACACCCTTGACCTAGGTACGTGGTGTCCTTCCCTCAAATAGCAGCTTTCTGTACCCATAGAGTCCTGTAATTAAAATACACTCCCCTAGAATAGATACTGTCTCCACCCTTGAACCTCCAGTTGGGCAGTTAACTGTATCCACCGCTGATGCATTTCTAGTTGGGGTTTCTACTATCTTGTCTGTGCCTTCCAGCCCTATACCTCTTGCCAAGTTCTTCCCTAGGTTGACTATATCCTCCACTGATGTACTTCCTGCAGGGCCAGACTGTGTGTTCCATGTACCTTCCAACCATGCACCATGTGCTAGGTCTACCTGTAGGCTGGAGGATCCCTCCACCAATGGACCTCATGCCAGGCACTCTCATAGGCTGCCTGCATGCATCTTCTGCCACATTCTGTACTAGACTGGATGCTCTCTCCACCCATGCACTTATTTTTACAATCCTCTAGGCTGCCTCCACTTTGCAGTGATGAATCTGGTGACGTGCACTTTTCATGGCTGGCAGCGACTTCCACCCATGCACCTCTTTCCTACATCCACCCATAGGCTGGCTGCATCTTCCATCAATGCACGTCCTGCCCTATCCTTCATTAGTCTGACAACAGCCTCTGTCTGTACATTTCCTGACGAGTTCTCCCTTAGGTGGGATACTCCCTCTACAGATTCGATTTCTCCCAAGTGTTCCTCTAGAATAGTTGTAACTTCCACACATGAACTGCCTGCCTTATATTCCAATAAGCTAGGTGTTACCTCCACCCATGAACTAACTACTTGGACCAGCCACTGACTGGATGACCTCTATGCTTGTAGGTCTCTATTTAAGCTAGTTTGTTGAACCCATTCCTTTCCTACCATGTCCTTCCTAGGCTTGATCTCCTTTCACTTACACACTTCTTGCCTGGTCATTCTCTAGCCTGACTGTATCCTGTTTTTGCACATACTAAGACACTTCCTTTTTTCTACTTTCTCCTTATGCACATACATTTTTAGAGTTCCTACCTGAGGCTATACATTGCACCAAAACACCTCCAAATATGTCTTCTGCATATTTTGACTGCATCCTGCACCCATGCATCATCTGCTATGCCTGATCTAGGCTGAATGCTCATTTCAAAATATACTTCCTGCCATGTGCCCTCAGGCAGGGTGCTCCTTATACAAATGCGCTTCCTTCTGCTTCCTCTCCCAAGTTTGCTTAAACCTCTATACGTGCACTGACTGCATGCTAGGTACTCCACTAAGCTAGATGTTCCCTCCATTCATGGACCAACTGCAAGGTACTGCCTAAGGGTGGTTCTCTCCACCATGCATGTGTGACCTGCAGATGTTTCAACTTAGACTGGAAACTTCCTCAACCATGAGCCGTGTAACTTGTCCTCCCATAGGCTTGATAATTCCTCCACTTGTGCACTTCTTATTGGATCTTCCTCTAATTTGGCTGTATCCTCCACCTCTTTACCTCCTGCTGAGATAGCCTCCAAATGGTTACTCCCTCCATCCATACATTTCCTGACACATCTTACCTGAGACTGGCTGTACCCTACATGCGAGCGCCTCTTAGTATATCCTCTCATATAGGCTGCCTGTACTCTGCATCCATGCACCACCAGCCATGTCTACTCTGGGTTGAATGTTCCCTCCATGCACACAATTCCTGATGAGTGTCTCCCAGGCTGGATGCTTCATTCACCCACAGTCTTTCTGTCAGATCGTCACCTAGGCTGACTACACCTTACTACATACCCACTCTAACGTCTTTCCCTGGAATGGCTGCCACCTCATTCAATTCACCACTAGACTGGTTGCACTCTGTACCTATGCACCACCTGCCAGTATTCCAGTAGGTGGAAGGTTCACTTCTCCCATACAACTCCTGGCAACACACCTCTAGGCCTGATTTTATGTCTCCCTATGCAATTCTTATTGTATCCTCTCTTAGGCTGCGCATTGTAAATATGCACCTCCTGCTCAGCTTTGTTTAGGTTGAATGCTCCCTTCTCCCACATACCTTCTGCCAGGTCCTGCCCTAGGCTAGACACTTTATCCATGTACTGCCTAATTGACTGTACACACAAGTAGGCACAGACAGGTAGGTACAGTCAATTAGGCAGTACATGGATAAAGTGTCTAGCCTAGGGCAGGACACTTGCATAAGCTGCACTCTGCAACAATGCAGCCACTTTCGTGTCCTTTCCTCGGTATGAAACACAATTTACCTTTACAACTCTTGCCATATCCTCTTTTAAGCTGGCTGCAGGCTCAACCTATGCTTCTCTGGGCAAGTCTTCCCCTAGGCTGAATGTATTATGAACCTCTTGCCATATCTTCTTTTAGGAAAAATGCTCCCTCCACATATACACTTTCTGGCAACCTCTACTAAGCTGACTATACTCTCTAACTTTGCACCTCCTACTGAGAACTCAGTAGGGTTATTGGTTCCTCTACCCATGTACATTCTACTGGGTGCTCTCATGTCTGGCTGCACCTTGGACCAATTCGTCTTCTAATATATTCTTCCCTAAGCTAGCTTCACCCTGCACTTGTGCATCACTTGCCAAGTCTCTATTTTTGGGGGTTTTTTGAAGGAAAATTTGTATTATTTTAATTATTTTTATGTACAGAAAACTCAACAGTGTACATTTAACCCAGTTTAGTGGCGTGTTCTTTAGCCTTTGCCTTTTTGAGCTTGACTTGCCAAACCTCTTATAGAATGTATGCTCTCTTTTCCCATCCAACTCCTGCTTTGGATTTTTCCCATCCAAACCAGTCTTCTTCTAGGACTGGTTTTCTCTACCTATGCAATGTTTGCTGTCCCCCCGAACACTGTAACTATATACCACCTAACAGACGTACTGCATGATGCATACTCCACTATGTAACATGCTGGATGTAACTTCCCCTGAAATTACTCCTGGATCCTGTGCTAGGCTGGATGCATTTTCATGCCCATGCAATTCCTCTACCCATGCAATTCATTTCAATTGTTACACCCCAACCCAGGTGCTGCCTACACATCTGCACTTATTGCTGTATTGTCCCTTAGGCTAAATGTATACTCCATTCATGCATTTCCCACCGTCCCTTGCTTTGGTTATCTCCATCCTTTAACCATGGATGTTCTGTTGGGTCTTCCTTGAGGATGGATAATCTCTCCACTCATGCACCAACTGCCAGATCTTCCTCTAGGCTTGTTCACTCATGCCTTCCTGCTACATCTTCTTATAAGCTGGCTGCACCCTAAACCCCACACCTTCTGATAAGTTCAACTATAGACTAGCTACTCCATTTACTCATGTGCATTCTGCTAGGCCCTGCCCTAGGCTGCTTGCACTATATATTAATGAACCTTTGGAAGAAAGTTTCCCTAGAATGGATGCCCTCTTCACTCACTCTCTGCTGGATTCTCCCTCAAGCTTTCTGCACTCCCCACTCAGGCTTTTCCTGACATATCCTGCCCTTGGATAGCTGCACCATTCATCAGTCTTTTCATATACTGCCAGTCTTTCTCTATGTTGGCTAAACCCTGTAATCATGCAATTCCTGCTGAGTCTTACCACAGGCTATGTATACCCTTCTTTCTTGCATCTCTTGGCACAGACTGGATATTACCTTCTCAGATGCACCTCCTGCAGGATCCTACTGGGAGATGGATACTCCTTCCCAACTTGAACTCTTCCTTACACATAAACTTCTGACTTACTCCTCTCCAGATACCCATACCATATATCCATGTGCTTCATGGCTAACCATTTCTACACTAACTACACCCTCCACTAATGCATATTCTTCAAGATACACCACCAGGCTGGATGTTCTTTCCCCACTTGCATCAATTATCAAGTCTATGCTTGGATAAATGCTCCCTTCAATCATGGACTTCATTTCCAGTCCTTCCCTAGAATGCCTATAATGTCCGCACATGCACCTCCTCCTATGTCCTACCCTAAATTAAGTGCTCCCTCCTCCCATGCATCTCCTGTTGGTTTGTGCTCTAGACTGGCTGTATCCTCCATCCATGCACCTCTTGCTGAGTCCTCCTTTAGGCTTTATGTTATGCTCACTACACACGTGTGTCCTGTCAAGACTATAAGAAGACTAGCTGGTCACTTCACATATTTAACTCCTGTGTAGTGTTCTGTTAGTGTGGCTGTACTTTCTTCCTGTGCCTATTTTACTGTGTCCTAACCTAGATTGAAAGCACACTCTATCTATACACCCCATTCTGAGTCCTTCCATGTTTGGCATGTTTGGCTGCTCCTTCTGACCATGCAGAGTGCTCCCTCAGGCTGCCTTCTCATTCCGCTCATGCACTTCTTCCTGAGTCTCACCTAAGCTAGAGGCTTCCTCCACCTGTGAAAGTACTCTACTAGCTTTGACTAAGTGCACATAAGCGTGCAGATGGCTGGGGCACTATCTGTGAGTCCTCTCCTAAACTTGGTTCAGCCTCCACCCATGGACTTTCTGATGAATCTTCCCGTGACTCTCTTCTCCCTCCACCATGAACTTATTGCTGAGTCCTCTCTTAGGTTGTCTTCAATCTGAACCCATGATCACCTGCTAGGACTCCCCAAGGGTATATATCCCCTGCCAAATCTTCACGTAGACTGGTTCTTCCATCTATGTCATGCACTTCCTTTCAATATACTCTTAGGCTAGCTACACTTTGAAACTTTGTATCATCTGTCATTTCTTCCTCTAGACAGACTGAATTCTCTTTGATGCATCTCTCTCTTACTGTATCTTCACTTAGGTGGAATAAACTTTCGCCTCTGCACTTCTTGTCATATTTGCCACGAGGTTGGATGCTGTCTACTCACGTACTTATTCCGAGCTCACCCATGTGCTTCCTGATGTGTCCACTTATGTTCTTGTTATTCCAATGCACTCATGAACCTCTTTTCATGTCCCCCTTAGGGTGGTTGCATTCTCTACCCATTCACCTTCTGCCAGGTTGTTCCCTAGGCTGACAGCACTCTGCACTCATGTACTTCTTGGCATGTACTCCCTTTATATGGATGCATCTGCACCCATGTACCACCTGCTGAGTCCTCTAGGCTGAGTATGCCTTCTATGCATTTACTTCTTCCCAGATCCTTCCCAGGCTGCTTGCAACTTCCATTGAGGACCTGATTGTTTAAATTGTTTTTTGCCTTCTGGCATGAACCTTCTGCTGATACCTTTCCTAAGACTGGAAGCTTCCTCAGCCTATGACTCTCCTACCATGAACTTCCCTGTTCTGATAGCACACTATACACATACCCACCCTATTAAGTCCTCCCCTAAGCTTGATGCACCCTCCACCCAGGCACTACCCTCAGTTTGATGCACTTTCCACCCAGGCACTATCCTCTAAGTTGTTTGCTTTCAAAACATATGCACCTCTGCTAAATTTTCCCTTATTCTCCACATCTCTTCACCCATGCAGGCTCTACTGATTCCTTCCCTTGGTTAGCTGCTTCTTCCATGCAATTATTCTTTTAGTATTTGATGGATCTTCTTCTAGGCTCACTGAACCCTCATCCTGTCTACCTCCTGGCAAGTTCTTGCTGACACTCTCCTAAGCTGGCTGAAGCTTGCATATATGTGTATCCAGTTTTGTTCTCCCATAGTTGGGCTAAACTTATCTTGCTTGTACCCTACACTCGCACACCTCCTACCATGCCCTTCCTCAGGCTTGCTGCACATTCTAACTATGAATTGAGCATCATATCTTTCAAAAGGGAGGGTGTGGCCTTTACCCATGCGTTTCACCCTCCCTTTTGAAAGATATGATGCTTTTGTGGGTCTTCTCATGATCTGGCTGCATTCTGTACCCATGGACCACCTGTGATTTTTCCCCTTAAACTAGATTCTCCTTCCACCCATACACTTTCTGATGGATTCTCCCATAGGCTAGCCTTTATTATGTACTCACTTATCAGCTGCCAGATCTTAATCGGGTTGTATACATCTCTTCTCATGTACTTTTTATTGTTATTTTTCTAGACATGATGACTTTTCACCTATGAACTACTTGTCAGGTCTTGCATAGGCTGGCACCCTAACCCATTCAGCTCAACTATAACTAATGTCATGTCCTTATCTAGGCTGGCTACATCCTGTAACCAGGGACATCCTTCTTTGTTATTTTATAGCCTGGCTTCCCAGTCCCACCATGCACCTCTTACTGGGTCCTCACCTATGAATGGTACACTCTTCAGCCATGTACTTCCTTCCAAGTCCTCCCCTAAAATAAATGTACTCTTCATGCATGCACTTTCTGCCTAGTTTTCCCACAGACTGATTGTACTCTGCATCCATCTCTATCTACTATGCCTATTCCTAGGCTGAATTCATCCTGTACCCACTAAACAATGGCCAGGTACGCCTTTTGGTTGAATACTTTTTTTCTGCCATGCATGCCCTACTAATCTTATTATAGGCCTGGGGCTTTCCTCAGCCGTGAACTTTCTACTGAATCCTCCCCTACAATGGCTGTACTCTCAAAAATACACCTTCTGCAAGGGCTTTCTCTATGTTGGCTGCATGCTATACCCCTCTACTTTCAGCTGTATTCTCTCTTAGGGTAAACAAACTATCCAACCACGCACAACCTGCAGAGTCCTTTTATACACTCTATTCTCCTTCCACTCATGTACCTTCTGTAGGATCATCTCCTAGGCTCACTGCAAACTCCACACATACAGCTCTTGCTGAGGCCTCCCATAAGCTGGATATATCCTCTACACATTCATTTCCTTCCAGGCCCTCCCCTAGGTTAGCTAGAACCACCACATCTGATTTGACTGCCAGGTTCTCTATCAAACTTTGCTCCCTTCAACTAGGTGCCATGTGCAGAGTCTTGCTTTAGTCTGCATGACCTCTCTATTCATGTGCCTTCTGCATATTCCTCCCCAAAGCTGCAAGCTTCCTCAGTCTCTGTGCCCTTATACCATGAACTCCTGCAGCTCCTACCCAAGTGTATATCTATACTTCCTTCATACTATAAGTATATATAGGCTGCCTTGTCCTCCCCTAAGCTGGATGCTTCTTCCACCATTGCACTGAATCCCTGCTGGACTTTCTCCTGTGGTGGCTGCTTCCTTCACCCATGCACCTCTGCTGAATCCTCTGCTAGGCTGGACACTCCCTCCACTCAGTCACTTACTGCCAGATTCTTCCCTAGCCTGGCTGTTTTCTCCACCCATGAACTATCTTCCAAATCCTCCTCTAGGCTAGTAGAATCCTGTACCTTATATATTAGCCACTATATCTGCCCAGAGGTTATATGCACACTTTATAAATGCATCTCCTGCAGGAGCCTCCCATAGCTAGATTTTTTTTTCAATCCATTCATTTGCTATCAGATCCTCTTCTTGGTTGAGGTACTCTCCACCTACATACCTCATGCCATATTTTCCCCTAGGCAGTATGTACCTTTTACCCTTGTAATACCTCTTAAATCCTCCACTGTGCTTACTACATACTCCCTGAAAGAACCCATACTGTGTTCTCCCATAGGATAGATGTTCCCCCTACCTGTGCACCTCTGACTAGGTCTTATCCTAGCCTGACTACTTCATCACCTAGATACCTCCTACTGAGTCCTTCCCTAGATGAGATGCACCCTCCACTCATGCATGTCCTATGGAGTTCTCTAGGCTAGTAGAACCCTGCTTCCATATACTTAATACTATATCTTCCCCTAGGCTAAATGGACACCCAATTAATGCACCCACTACAAGCAACTCCTTTAACACCCTGTGTCCTCCCCCAAGCTGTACTACTACCTTGCACTACCCTAATTTGGATACTCCACGTATGCTCTTTCTATGATATCCTTCCCTAGTGTGGCTCTACTTCAACTTTGCACCTCCTATTGAATCTTCCTGTAACCTGACTATTCCCTCCCAGGAACTACCTGCTAGTTCGTACAGTAGACTGACTGTGCCCTGAGCCAATGTACCTCTTATTATGGTCACTCCTGGACTGGTTGCAACCTAGACCCATGCACCTTCTTAAGGGGTCTCCCCTAGGCTGGATGTATCTTCTATCACTGCACTACTTGATAAATCCTTCCCTACAATATATTCTTCTTTTTTCCATAAACTTCTTTCCAGATTGTCTCCTAGAGATGTTGCTCCCTGCACCTCATGCCTCATCTCCCCTTAGCCAGCTGCAATTTCCAACCACACATTTCCTATACTTCTTCCTCTAAACAGAATTCTACCCTGACCTGTGAATGTATTACTGGTCTTCCCCTAGGCTGGTTGTATCCTCCAACTTTTTATCTCCTGCTTGGACGTCCCCTTTTTTGATTGCCCATTTAAGCCATGAACTTCCAGCAACATAAGCAGTGAATGTCTTAATATGTCCTATTATAGTCTATCTTCAGTGTGACCCCATTTCCATTGACTAGGACTTCCTTTGGCTGAATGATCCTTCTTCCAGTGTACCTTCAGTTGGTCATCTTCTGGGTCTCACATTTCCCCACCTATGCACTCCCTGTAAGGACTTTCTGTAGGCTGGCTGCACCTTCCACCTGTGCAGTTCATGCTCAAGCCTCTCCTAGCCTAATGTCCCTTCTTTCCATGAACATTCTGCTTAGGCATACCCTTAAATGGACAATCTGTCCAACCATGCAGTTCTTATTGTTACACTTCTAGGGTGGCTGAAAATTTCAAACGTGCAGATCTAGCAATGACCTCCTCTAGGCTGACTGAAATGTCCTCTTATGAACTTACTGCTAGATCCCTATTTGAGCTGCCTCAATCTGTGTCTACAGACACCCCTATCTACCTATAGGCTTGCTACATCCTCCAAACATGCACTGCCATATCTTCAAATAAGCCAGCTGTGACCTCTACTCATGCATGTCCTAAGTATCCTCCCCTTCACTGGTTGTATTCTGAACCATGCACCTCCTGCAAGATCCTCCCTTAGTCCTGACACTTCCTGCATCCAAGCACTTCTTTCTAGATCTCCCCATTGTCTTAATGCTCCCACCTCCCATGCCCCTTTTGTTGAGTCCTTCTTTAGTCTGGCTTCACACTGCCCAAATGCACCGTCTACTGGGTTTCACATAAGCTGACTACTCTCTCCTGCTATTTACATCCTGGTAGACTTCTTCTAAGACTGATGCCTTTTCTTCTCACACAAATCTTGCCAAGTTTACTCCTACGCTGGCCACACTGTAACTCCAAAAATCTGTTGCCAGAGTCAATGACTGCACGCTGTGTTTATGAGCTTTCTGCTGAGTACTCCTTTAATCTGCATGTGCCTTCCATGCATGGACCCCCTACTAAATTCTCTTCTAGACTAGATACACTGTTCACCTCTATATAGTGCCTACTATGACCAATCCTAGGCTGGATGCAACCTATTCCCTTGTACCACCTGTCAGGTGGGTACCCTAGGAAGGAATGTTCCTTTCTCTCATACATTCCCTGCTGATCCTACTCTAAAGTCTAAGGCTTTCTCCACACACAAAGTACCTGCTGGTTTCTCTTCTAGGCTCATTGTACTCTGAAGCTATGAACTTCCTACTTTATTTACCAATGGACTGGCTAAAACCCTGACCAGTACAACTTCTCCAAGAGATTTTCTAGGCTGACTATACACTGTACCCTTGTACGCCTTTCTGTGTTTTTCCACTAGAATAGATCCATCCTTAAACGGTGTACCACCTGTCAATCACTCTCTTATACTAGATTCTCCCCTGACCCAAGCACTCCCTGCCTGATTGTCTCCTAGACTTGCTGCACTGTCTACCTATGTACCTCATGCCTTGTCATCCCTTATGTTGGCTGAAAACTCCATCCATTCATTTCCTGCTTCTTACTCCCATGTACCTCCTGCCAATTGTTTTTTTATACTGGCTTTGCCTTCTACTCTTGTACTGTCTGCAAGGTCACCCACTTAGTTGATGCTTCTTCCTCCCACACACCTTCTACCTGTTTCTCCTCCTTGGTTATATGCTCCCTTCTCCCATGGATGACCGAACAAGCCCTCCCCTTGGCTGCATTTTCCCTCTTTCCATGTACCTTCTGCAGGGTCCTCCCTTAGCCTGGATTCTCCATCCACCCATGCATTTTTCTTCCATATATATGGCATAATCATACAATTAAACAGTATAAGTCCATAAAAAGTGAAGTAGTGATAGAGGCAACAAAAGGAATGAACCTTAAAGACATGTCAAGTGAAAGAAGCAGACGTAAAAGGTGACATATTGCATAATTTGATTTGTATGAAATGTCTAGAATAAGTGAAACTATAGAGTCAAAAAGTAGTTTTCAGAGAATGAGAGGAGGGGAAATGGTGTAGTGACTGCTTGTTGGACACAGGGTTTTTTGGGTGGTGTTTAAAATGTCATGAAGCTACATAGTGGTGATGGCTGTACAATATTATGTATGTCCTTAATTCCACTGAATTGTACATTTTAAAATGGTGAATTTTATAATGTGTATTCTAATTTTAAAAACGAACAAAGCAGAGGAAAAATAACTGATGATATAACTGAACAAAGAATGTGACAAGGCAAAACATGCAACATCAGTTCAGTTTGTAACTCAAAAAGGATTATGAACAGAAAAATAGCATCATACATGCCATCATTCCATCATCAGAACTCTAGAGAAGATATGAATGCTATAATGAAGAGCAGCCTCACATCATCAGTGCAGTGCTGTAAGTGAACAGAAGATATGAAACACGCAAAAATAAGGTACAATAAACCATCCCTGAAGTAGAAACTAACTAGAAATGTGAATTGCAAAGAGAAAGATCCTAAAACCATTAGTGTGTTAGAGCAACTGGACAGTGGATGTGACATGGCAAAAAAAGAAGCACACACCACAAGTACAGAAGAGAAATTGGACAGAGGAAGTGAGTGGCCAATGAGAAAAAGAAGTAACTATGCTGAGGCTGTGGAAAAAGCAAATAGATAGATCCCACATCATTAGTTCACTAATGTAACTACAGGAGATGTGATAGGGACAATCAGGAAGAGATCTGAACCATCAGTGCAGTGGCGTAAATGGACAGCATGCATGAAAAGGGCAAAGAAGAAGAATGCCGCACCATGAGTTCAGTGATGTAAGTGGATATTCACCAAAGATAGCGCACTTGACATTATCAGTGCACTAGTGAACAGGGCAGGGAATTTGAGCAGGTGAAGCAGGACTGCAGCAGAGTGATAGGACTAGACAGGATATGTAAACAGAGAAATAGGAAGAACCTCATATCATTAGTGAGTGGAGAAAATAGACAGAGAATATTAGGACAAAGGATGATCCTCTGGCCAAGGGATGTGAACAAGAAAACAGGAGGAGCATCCTGGCACTAGTGCAGCAGAATGAATGGACAAAGTTTATGATCAGGGATAAAAGCGTGATGCCAAATTCATCAGAGAAGTGATATAACTTGGAAGAGAAGGGAAACATTGTAAAGAGTAGGAGCCCTACACCATACATTCACTGGTTTGATAGTTCTGGGGAAGCCAACATAGTAAGGAGAATCAGTCCTGAACTATCAATACCAGGGTATAACATTGCTGAGACTACAAATAGACAAAGAGTAGCTCTACAGTGTCAGTGTAGTGGTGTAAGTGGATAAGATATGTGAAAAGAACAGAGATGAGAAAACCCATACAATGAGCACAAGGGTATATGTTGTCAGTAGATGTAACCCTGCAAAGAAGAACTCTTGACTATCGGTACATTGATGTATCTGGGCAAAAGATAAAAACTTATAAAGAACAGAAGCTCCATCCTACCAGGGTAGTGTGAAAAATAAACAGAATATGGTATTGGAGAAAAGAAGAGTATTCTCACATAGTCTGTACAGTTGTAAAACTAGACAGAGTATGTGAACATGACCAAACAAAAGAGTCCCATTACAACAGTGCAGTGGTGTAAGTGGGCAAGGTACGTGAACAAGGCAAGAAGAGGACCTAGCTTTGTCCATGCAGTGGAGTAATTGGGCAAGAGATGTGAAAGGACAAATAGGAGTAGCTTTGAACCATAGGTATAGTGGATAGTGGTTTAAGCATGAAGGAGATTTAAACAAAGGAAAAATGAGGTGCCCCACACCAGCATTAGTGGTTAGGTAAATGGGAATGTGTCAGGAACAGAACCAAGAAGTGAGGCGTGACAACATAAGCACAATTGTTTAACTGTACAGGGTATGTGAACAAGGAAAACAGCTGAATCACCATACCATCATTATAGTCGTGTTTAAGCAGGGGGATGTGAATTAGGCAAAGATGAGTTATTCTGAAACACCAATGAAGAGTATAATTTGGCGTGGAGTATGAAGCAGCGAAGAAGGGGAACCTCCCAATGTAAGTGTAGTCCTATAACTTGTCAGAGGATGTGAATAGGCTGATAAGTAGGAACCCATGGTCAGTGCAGTAAACAAACTGGAACTGTGGAATCTGTGGTGATAGCCCCTTTATTGTTTTTTATTGCATCTATTTGGTTATTCTCTCTCTTCTTTTTTATTAATCTGGCTAGTGGTCTGTTTTGTTGATCTTTTCGAAAAACCAGCTCCTGGATTTATTGATTTATTAAAGTGTTCTTTATGTCTCAGTCTTCTTCAGTTTTGCTCTTATCTTAGATATTTCTTGTCTTCTGCTAGCTTTTGAGTTTTTTTGATCTTGCTTCTCTAGCTCTTACAATTTTGATGATAGGGTGTTGATTTTAGATCTTTCCTTTCTTCTCATGTGGGCATTTATTGCTATAAAATTTCCTCTAGACACTGCTTTAAATGTGTCCCAGAGATGCTGGTACATTGTGTCTTCATTCTCGTTGCTTTTGAAGAATATCTTTATTTCTGCCTTCATTTCATTGTTTATCTCGTCAACATTCAAGAGCCAGTTGTTCAGTTTCCATGAAGTTGTGTGGTTCTGAGTTAGTTTCTTAATCCTGAGTTCTAATTTGATTGCACTGTGGTCTGAGAAACTGTTTGTTATGATTTCTGTTCTTTTGAATTTGCTGAGGAGTGATTTACTTCCAATTATGTGTTCAATTTTAGAATAGGTATGATGTGGTGCTGAGAAGAATGTATATTCTGTTGATTTAGGGTGGGGAGTTCTGTTGATGTCTATGAGGTTTGCTTGGTCCAGATCTGAGTTCAAGTCCTGGATATCCTTGTTAATTTTCTGTCTCGTTGATCTGTCTATTAGTGACAGTGGAGTATTAAAGTCTCCCACTATTATTGTGTGGGAGTCTGTCTCTTTGTATGTCGTTAAGAACTTGCTTTATGTATCTTGGTGCTCCTGTATTGAGTGCGTATATATTTAGGATCGTTAGCTCTTCTTGTTACATTGATCCTTTTACCATTATTTAATACCCTTCTTTGTCTCTTTTGATCTTAGTTAGTTTAAAGCCCTTTTTATCAGAGACTAGGATTACAACTCCTGCTTTTTTTTGCTCTCCATTTGCTTGGTAAATCTTCCTCCATTCCTTTATTTTGAGCCTATCTGTGTCCTTGCATGTGAGTTGGGTTTTCTGGATACAGCACACCAATGTTTTTTGACTTTTTATCCTGTTTGCCAGTCTGTGTCTTTTCACTGGGACATTTAGCCCATTTACATTTAAGGTTAATATTGTTATGTGTGAATTTGATCCTGCCATTTTGATGGTAGCTGATTGTTTTGCCCATTAGTTGATGCAGTTTCTTCATTGTATTGATGATTTTTACCATTTGGTACGTTTTTGGAGTGTCTGGTACTGGTTTTTCCTTTCTTTTTTTTAGTGCTTCTTTCAGGAGCTCTTGTAAGAAGACAAGCCTGGTGGTGATGAAATCTCTCAGCGATTGCTTGTTTGTAAAATATTTTATTTCTCCTTCAGTTATGAAGCTTAGTTTGGCTGCATATGAAATTCTAGGTTGAAAGTTGTTTTCTTTTAGGATATTGAATATTGACCCCACTCTCTTCTGTCTTATAGGGTTTCTGCTGAAAGATCTGCTGTGAGTCTGATGGGCTTCCCTTTGTGGGTAACCCAACCTTTCTCTCTGGCTGCCTTTAGCATTTTTTCCTTCATTTCAACCCTGGTAAATCTGATGATTTTGAGCCTTGGGGTTGCTCTTCTTGAGGAATATCTTTGTGGTGTTCTCTGTATTTCCTGGACTTGAATGTTGGCCTCTGCTGTAGGACTGCTGGAGGTCCATTCCAGACTCTGCTTGCCTGGGGATCACCTTGGGTGGCTGCAGAGCAGTAAGGGTTGTTGCCAGTTTCTTTTTCTGTTATCTTTGTCCCAGAAGAATACCTGCCAGATGTCAGCCTGAGCTCTCCTTTATGAGGTACTTCTTTGGATATATGGGGGTCAGGGATCTGCTTGAGGAGATAGTCTGTCCCTTATAGGAGCTCAAGTGCTGAGCCATGAGCTCTGTTGTTCTGTTCAGAGCTGCTGGGCAGGTATGTTTTTGTCTGCTGCAGCAGAACTCATAACTGCCTTTTTCTCCAGGTGCTCTGTCCTGGGAAGATGGGGCTTTATTTATAAGTTCCTGATGTCCTGCTGCCTTTTTTCAGAGCTGCTTTGACCTGCAAGGAGGTAGCCTGGTCACAGTCTGCCAGCAGACGCGTTGCTGAGCTGCCGTGGGCTCTGCCCAGATGCTGTATGAACTTGCTTGGGGTTTTGTTTAAGAGGTATAGTTAGAACTGCCTCGGTAATGGTGGACTGCCTCTGTAATGGAAGACTGCTTCGGTAATGGTGGACTGCCTCAGTAACGGCAGATTAAGAGATATAGTTAGAACTGCCTCGGTAATGGTGGACTGCCTCTGTAATGGAAGACTGCTTCAGTAATGGTGGACTGCCTCAGTAACGGCAGATTCCCTCGGTAATGGCAGACTGCCTCGGTAATTGCAGACTGCCTTGGTAACAGCGGACTGCCTCTGTAGTGGTGGACTGCCTCAGTAATGGTGGGCGCCCTACCCCCAACAGAGCTGGATCATCCTGGGTCCAGCTGCGCTTGCTGCGAAACTCTCAATCCAGAGCATTTCAGATTGCTGGTCTTTGCTCGGGTGGGACCTGCCAAGCCAGAATGCTTGGCCACCTGTTTCAGACCCCTTTTTTTCAGTTGAATGGGTGGCTCTGTCTCCCAGGTGCTCCAGGCGCCAGTTGAAATGGCCGCCCAGATTTGTGTGAGTTTTTGTGCGGAAACCTACTGCACCAGCTGAAACAGCTGTGCTGGAAACTCATGGTGCTTTTCATCCTGGGAATCTCCTGGTCTGTGGGCAGTAATAACTCACTTGGCAATGCGGTGTTCACTCATCCTCTGCATTGTTCTCGCTGGGGACTGTGCTCCAGAACTGTTCCTATTTGGCCGTCTTGGATCCCTATCCCTACTATGAACTTTATTTATTTATTTATTTATTTTATTTTTAATAGGTTAGGAGACAGAAAAGTGGTTTCTTCTGGGCAAGAACAACTTAGAAATGAATAGGAAAGCCTTACTCAGTTTTATGTGGAAGTTAAAGATTCAGCATGTATCTTGCTGGGGCTTTTCCATGTAGCTGGCTTATATTACATACAGCAGTCTGTCTTCAGGTTAATATGCAGATATGTTTATATAAATTTTATATTTCATTGACTGTACATAACCTATTTCTGATATGGTTCATTAGAACTATAAATAAGAATAACTATCTCAAAACCTGTTTTATTATCTAGGAAACACTATGCACATATTTAATGGTAGTGTTTTATAATTAGTGCATTGAACCAGAAAGTTTGCAGATTTGAACCTTGTAATCTAGTAGTGATCTGAATTAAAGAGATGCTTAAATAATAAAGAGCTTGTTTAAAGAACACAAACTTTAAAAATATTAGTAATAAGAGGATGTAAAAATCAGATGCTTTGTTTTTCAAAAACAATTCATTGCTTATTGCTTACATTAATATAAAAGCACTGCATATTGATTGGCAGTAGCCTTAGAAAACATAGAAAAATGTTGAAAATAAATAATTGACACCACCTTTCAGAATTATTTATATTAAAGATATTATATAATAATAGTTAAAAGTTATTAAATGATAACTCTGTTCAAGTCATTACAGTATTGACTAGTATATATTAGTTTATTTAATATCCCTCACAACTGTATGATGAAGATACTGTTATTAACCCACTTAACAGATGAAGAAGTACAATCAGAAAGATAGAATAACTAAATTGAAGGTTTCATAGATTTAAATCCAGCTTCTGACTTCAAAGTTTGCATCTCTAAACCATTATAAATTAATCTCTTTCTTTTCTGCATAATTTCCTTCTTTCCTTCGTTCTCTTTCTGTTCCTCCCTTTTTTCCTCTGTCTCGTCTTTCCCTAAATTAGATCATACCAGTTTGTTTTTATTATGTCACATTTTTCACTTATTTGCCAGACATATGCAAATATATATATTTTTACAGTGTATCATTTTTTATATGTGTACAGTTTAACAATTGCTAAACCGAGGTTTAATCAGTTTCCTATTACTGGTATTGAGGTTGGCCCAGTTAGTCACTTGATTTTAGCCAAAAGGACTGAGAAGCTATTCACTATTGTAAATAATGTATGATGAACATCTTTGCATATGTTCCTTTGCATGTATTTCTGATAAGTTTCTTAGGACATCTTTTTAAATGTGACATTTTCAAGACTAAGGACAAGATCACTTTTAAGACTGTAAATGTATTTTGGCAAATTACCTTGTTGATAGTTTACAAAGACTTTCATTCCTTCAAGTAGTGTGTGAGAATGCCTGTGACACTTTCATGTGATGTTCTATAGTAGAACATGCAGGTAAGATTAGGAGAATAAAAAATTAAGAACTCAGTATAATTCTAAATTAAATAACTATGGTATATGTTCACTTTTATTTTATTAATATAGATTTATAGGCTTGCTTTTAAAATAAAAATTAAGAAATTATAATTAGGGCGAACCAGAGAGACAGAACCAATAGGATATCTGTCTGTCTGTCTGTCTGTCTGTCTGTCTATCTATCTATCTATCTATCTGTTAATGAATGAGAGGGAATTTATTAGGGGAATTGGGCCATGTGATTATGGAGGTGAAGAAGTTTCATGATAGGCTATCTGCAAGCTGGAGGTCCAGGTAGCTTGGCTCAGTCCAAGTCTGAAGGCCTCAGAACCACAGAAGCTAATAGTATAACTCTTAGTCCAAGACCAAGGGCCTGAGACCTGAGGGCTGCTGGTGCAAGTCCCAGAGTCCAAAGTCAGAGGACCTGGAGTTCTAAGATTTCCAAGGGAAGGAGAAGTAGGGTGTCCCAGCTTCATGAAAGACAGGGTGTGTGTGTGTGTGTGTGTGTGTGTAGAGAGAGAGTATTTACCTTTATCTTGCTTTGTTGTCAAGAGAGAAAGAGACAGAGAGAGACAGAGAATATTTACCTTTCCTATTCCTTGTTGTTGTATCCAAGCCATCAACTAATTGTGTGGTGTCTGCCCACGTTGGGTGAGGGTGGATCTTTCTTACTTAGTCTAGTGCTTCAAAGGCCAATCTCTTCTGGAAACACTCTTACCACCCTCACAGATATACCCAGAATAATGCTTTCTTAGCTCTCTGGGTAGTCCTTAATCTACTCACGTTGACACTTAAAATTAACCATCAGAAGGGGTATGGGCAATAACTACCCATTATGTAAGAGGAATGTTCCATTCTAACTTATAGCTTTGTACAGACCTGGATACATTATAGTCTATTTTATTATGCACACCTAGTGAGACAAATTTAAGAATTCTAGAAGCTATACAAATTATAGAGACCCCTGAATAGCAAGGGAAGAAAGATGGCATTCTAGACCATTTTGTCCACATTCTTGCAAAGGTGTGACATCTAATAATTCTATTCTACGAATGTACATTTACTTTAACTGAACTTACTTCATGCTTCTTGGCCAGTGCTATCGTGTCAAAAAGTCTAAATCAATAGTACTATTTCAATTCCTTCTGTTATTGCCCCCACCCCTGCGGATATGTCTTCAAAGTAATGGTTCTTCTTCAAAAGAAGTCTGAGGGTACTGTTGGGTCTTGTGGCTGCAGCTGGGCACCATGTCACTTAAAAGCATACGGTTTTATATTTACATGTTGTAGATTGTATGTAGCCAGTGTGAGTGGTGCTTTTTATAAGCCTGAAAAGGTTGAAAGCATTGCACCCAAAGAAGTAAGGTCAAAACCAGGCTTTCTTGATGTCCTGTAGGCAGTGAATCATAGCCTATAGTCTTTTTAAAATTAAAAAATGAATAAAAAATTTATACTAAAAAGCCAGAATAATATCATTTACTGATTGATGGTTTCAGTTAAATCTTACAAGGCAGGAAGTCTATTGTGACTGTGTTTAATTCTCTATGAGAATTTTATTTTTGTAAACCAAAAAATAAACTTTTCCAAAACTGTCATATGATTTGAGGTTAGACACAAGCTGAGGATTTAGGATAACTTGACATTAATATTTGTTTTTAGCAGAAATAAAAATCCTTCAGCATAGTCTTTGATCAGAGAAAAGATTAAAGCCTAACTTTTGTGTCATGCTTGTTTCAAAGCAGATTCAATAGATATTGGCTGTTTCTAGCTTTAGCATAACTTACTAACATCTGCTGAAATCTGCTGACTTATATTGTATTTCTTAGACTGAACTATATGGTACTTAGGTCAGAGCAAATCATACAAACGAAATACATATTCATTATAAAAAACAATTTGCGAAATTCAACTGAGCCAGAGGAAAACAAGGTGGGGGGAGGGGTAAACAGTAGGAGAGAAGAAAAGGGAAATCATAATTTCATCAACCAGAGCTAAAAAATGTTAGATTTTTAAATGTATATGTTTTTATATATGTCTGTATGTGTGTATATGTTTTAAAAATAAGAATTTAACGTAATGGGTGTAAAATTCTTACAGGTATTCATAACTAATTATACACATTAAAATTTTTTGGATTAATTTATAGAGGCAGAACAACTAAGGCCCCAAATAAAAGCATGTTAACTTTACTTGCTTAAAACAAGTGAGGAAACAATCAACAAAGAGTTTAGAAATGAAGGGTAGAATTTTCTGCCTGAAGATTTTCAGTTTACTATGTAAAATGAGAAATGTGCAGGGCATTATTTAAATGTTTAATTTTTCTTCAGTCTTATGGAAAAGATACTGTACCTGATTTCGTTTCCCTTTATTTTGCTGTTGCCATCATTAGTATCCTATTAGTTGACTGCCACTCTGTATCATGACTGTAATGTTTTGTAGACTCTCTAATTTTATTCTTGTAGCAACCCCATGAGGTCAAGTGTTACTGCAATTAGTCCCCATTTTATAGATGACGAAATGAGGCAAGTTAAATAATTTGTTTAAGGTAATACGGTTTATAAGAAATGGAGACAATATTTGAACATAGTTTTCAGTGTTTAGAGCAAGGACTATTCAAAACACTTCTCCAAGTTTGATTTTTAACTTTAGTGGTCTATGGTAGAAGCAGAGAAATAGATGAGTATAAGAATACAAGTTGTTGAAGAAAAGACAGGCAGAGCAGGTGTTGGGCTTGATTTGTTCTTTGTGAGTTAGTGTTTTTCCCCTTGTTACTGGAAATCACTGTGACTACTAGCAGGAATATCTGATACAATCACATACTTTGAGATACAGATGGAAACTCTTAGATTAAATATTCTCTGAGATTTCTTCAAAAACTGTATTATTTGAAGTTAGTTATATTTTGATGCAGTCTCTTGGAATCTAGGATTTAAAATATTAAGAAAATACAGATTCTGTGGTCACATAAGATTATTATTTATGACTTTTTATTTCCATTTGGTATCTTCATCAATTCGAAAAGATTGCTTGCTCTGGCTGTTTTTTGCTTTTTCATAAAGCTTTTGTTTTTATTGAAGTACTATAGGAATAACTTCCCATTTCAAGAAGGTTTTTCTTTATGATGCATTGTTAATATTCGTAAGTGTTAGATTCATAAACAATAAGGATAGTTATTTTATTGTGTTGTGATTACCATTATTTCATTGTGAATAATAAAGCCCTATTCAACTATTTCTAACTCTTAAATTGCCTAACTTGATGAGACACAAAAAATATCTTACTATACTTATCTAGAATATGTTTTCTAGATTAGTAAAAAGACAACTAAGATTTTTAAGCTGATTGACTGAGAAAAGGGTAGACAGGATGTAAGAAAATAAGAAAGGGCTGGGCATAGTGGCTCATACTTGTAATCTCAGTACTTTGGGATACTAAGGCATGAGGATTGCTTGAGGCCAGGAGTTTGAGACCAGCCTGGTCAACATAGTGAGACCCCCCTAATCTCTACCAAAAAACCCAAAAAACAAACAAAAAAAACTAAAAAAAAAAAAAAAACCAATTTAGCTGGATGTGGTGGTATGCACTTGTAAACCTGTAGTCCTAGCTATCTGGGAACCTGGGAGACTGAGCCCAGGAGTTCAAGGCTACAGTAAGCCATGATCATGGCACTGCACTTCAGTCTGAGCAAAAGAGTGATACCCTCTTTAAAAGAAAAAAAAAAAAAGAGGCCGTGCACGGTGACTCATGCCTGTAATCCCAGCACTTTAGGAGGCCAAGGCAGGTGGATCACGAGTTCAGGAGTTCGAGACCAGCCTGGTCAATATGGTGAAACCCCGCGTCTACTAAAAATACAACCGGGTGTGGTGGTGCACCTGTAGTCCCAGCTACTTGGGTGGCTGAGGCAGAAGAAGTGCTTGAACCAGGGAGGCGGAGGTTGCAGTGAGCCAAGATTGTGTCACTGCACTGCAGCCTGGGTGAACGAGCACTACTCTGTATCAAAAAAAAAAAAAAAAAAAAAAACTGTTAGGAAATGATAACAAATTCCATTTTAATCCTGTTGAATTTTTTTTGTCAGGTAGTCAAGTGAAATTGAGGGAATGTGTTCTCTTTCCGGGTCCATGAGGGGGCGTAGTTTTAAGGGCAAGAATTTCTCAGTGCCATGCCCCGCTCCCATCTCTCTCCATCTGGGAGATTTAATGGTTTATATTTTGAATTTCGAGGGCACAGGAAGAGACTGAGGGTCAATCACCTCAGCGGAAGTTTAAAGGAACTTCTTTCATTGGCCAGAGGATCTTGGGAATGTGGGACTTTCTCCCGGGATTAATTCCCCTGCTCCTTCACTCACAGCTCTCTGGAATCCCCTCCCACATGGTGGGAGCTCCCTTTCCCCTCTGGGATTTCCCTTCTGGAATCCCCTTCCATACTCTTCATGGAAGTCTTTCTCTTCTTCCCTTTTCTCTACCTAAATAAAATCACCTTTCTGCAACACTTCTTGGGTCTGATATTTAGTTTTATGAGCATATGGTGCACCTGCAGTGGTCCCATCGCTTATTCTTTAAGAGATTGGAGACCAAGAACCTATAGCATTCTCTTGGGGGAGCTGTGCCTCACCAGCACCCAAGAAAAAACCCAGTTACAGAATGACTAGCAGAGAATTTAAAACTAAGTTAGCGATTTAGGTATTATCACATAAAGGAGTTGGTGAAAGCTCTGGCAGTTTGAGATGTTCAAGGATAACCAATATTTTTCAGCTACAAAACCCTGGATCAAAAATAATGTCAGGATAATAGCCTCCATGAAGAATTTTGACATATTTGTCAACTTTTGCTTTGTTGAAAATCTACAAATAATCCCAGGAATCTTTAACAATAAACATGTCATTCCTGCTCCAGGGACTGGCTGTTGCCCCGCGTTCACTGTTTTCCTTGCTTTTGCTGTGGTTGTGTCTCCACTGGCTGCTGTCATCAGCCCCTCGATGATGGCGGAGAACCTCAGTTGTTGTTTGGCACCTTTCCTATCACCACAGAAATGGCCGCTTCCCATGGAAGCATTCCTAGAGAGTCAGAACTCAAACAAATTAGCCAGAAAAAAACAATCCCATCAAAAAGTGGGCTGAGGACATGAGTAGACGATTCTCAAAAGAAGATATACAAATGGCCAACAAGCATATGAAAAGATCTTCAACATCATTAATTATCAGGGAAATGCAAATCAAACCTGCAGTGCAATACTACCTCACTCCTACAAAAATGGCCATAATCAAAAAATAAAAAAAAACAGATGTTAGTGTGGATGTGGTGAAAAGGAAACACTTTTACACTGTTGTTGGCAATGTAAAACTAGTATGACTACTATAGAAAACAGTGTGTGAATTCTTTAAAGAATTAAAGTGAATCTACTGTTGGATCCAGCAATTCCTAGCAATACTAAGTATCTACCCAGAGGAAAATAAGTCATTATATGAAAAAGATACTTGAATACACGTTTATAGCAGCACAATTTGCAACTGCAAAAACATGGAACCAGCCCAAATGCACATCAATCAACAAGTGGATAAAGAAAATATGGTCTATAGATATATCATGTAATACTACTCAGCCATAAAAAGGAACAAAATAATATTATTCACAACAATCTGGATGGAATTGGAGACGATTAGTCTAAGTGAAGTGAGCCAGGAATGGAAAATCAAACATCATATGTTCTCACTGATATGTGGGAGCTAAGCTATGAGGGCACAAAGGCATAAGAATGATACATTGGACTTCGGGGACTTGGGGGAAAGTGTAGGTGGTAGTGAAGGGTAAAAGCCTACACAATGGGTACAGTGTACATGGCTTGGATGATGGGTGTACCAGAACCTCAGAAATCACCACTGAAGAACTTAATTCATGTAACTGAACACCCCCTTTTCCTACAAAACCTATCAAAATAAAAAAGTAAAAAAATTTTTTTTAAAAGAGTGAAAAGGCTGTTGTAGCTTTTCTCATTCTTTCGTCCCCCTGTTCTTGCCTCAAGCTTGTTATTCATTGGCTTTGTCTGTACCCCTGTCCAAATGACAGGTATGCTGGTTTCATGGTTCCCCAATCAAATTTTGATGTCTGTATGGTTCCTGACCTTCAGAAAAATTCTTACACAAACTATTTCTTAGTTTTTGCTCCATTAGTCCTCAGGCACAGTAAGACTTCTCTGAATTTTAGGATGAAGTCCCCTTATTAGGTTCAAACTGGAACCAAGACTCTTAGGACATGTGCTCTTTTGAGAAAAGACAGGTCAAAGTGGGAAATCCACACATTTTAAAATGATAATCCTGTCACCTCTTTCTTTTGCCCCCTTCAGTTCTTAATATGACTGTGAAGATTTGCAGTTATGGCTGAATTGGGATTATTTCCTCTTTTCCCCAGATGGAACAATGATGTGTACTACTGTGGAATTAGATCCTATCTGAGTATTTTGTTAGGAGGTTTGACTCACTTCTTCCTCATGTTTTTATATTACTCTTAAGGCTTTTCCTACCTCATTACTGGAGTTTACTAAAGATTTTAATTCCTAGCACATGCTCCTTTAAAATAAGTACTGGTAATTCATTTTTTTCTGTTTCATCTGTGAAGAATCCCAAGGAGCCTTTTTGAAAACTCATAATTTGCAGTTACTTTAGAACAGCAATTTATAGAAAGGTGCTGTATTAGAAATGTTTTGTTTGACTCCACTCGAGCTATGATGTGCAAGAACCATGAAGATTAAAAAATACAAATGATAGATATGTCTTTTTCTGCTTATTTTCTAGCCTTCTTTGAATCCTGGGGGGAGCCAGTCATCTGATGTGGTGCTTTTGAACCACTGGAAAGTGAGGAATTTCGAAGTACACCGTGGTGACATTGTATCATTGGTGTAAGTAACTCAGAAGCATACTATATTTGTATATAAAATTATTTATACTTATGCTGATTTAACTGGTAATCCATTGTTTATATCATGTTGCCAATTATTAAATTGAATACAGGTTAAATATGTGTTTTAAAAAAATGAATTTTGCAATGTAACAATGCTATAAAAATAATTTTTTCTTTTGCTTTTAAAATATGTTTGTTGACTAACATTTGGATTGGCTAAAATGTGTTTAATGAAATGTTGATTAGAAATTATTAAAAATATATGCATTTAGTATTACTTTGGAATATTTTGAAATTTTGCATCTTGGTAAGCAACTCTTTTTGTTAGCCCAATGTTTTCTTGGTTTGTATAGCTAAAAAGTATTCCTAGAAGGTGATAATTGTGACATGAAAATAATTTACATTTATATACATCAGGAGTTTAACTGAAAAAGGAAGTTTGAAAGACTAGTACTGGACGCTTTTGTTTGGGGCCAATAGGTGGCACTGTTTCACTGTTATAATATGACTGGTCAGGAACAAAAATCTCATTCCAGTCTTAATGTAGAAAAGAAATGTCAAAGTGTGTATAACTGACTTGATGATATAATACATAGTCCTAGGACATGCTTAAATGGTTTGGAGATTTTTGTTTGTTTGTTTTAAATTTACGCTAGGAAGACTGCAGCCAAACTTGTCTAATTTCTTCTGGTTTCAAATACTTACAAAAATGGTTAAGTATGATTCCCTGTTATGCCAGTTAGGGGCAGCAATTAATGTAGCAGTGTTACTGCCATTTGTCTTGGTGACAGTAAAAACTTGCTACTGGGTAAAGACTTTTCCCATTTATATTTCTGGTTTTTGAATTGGAAGGATTTTTTCTGTTGGATGGTAACTTGTAATTGTTTGGTAAAAGCACACCAACACCTGCTTATTCATACTTACTGTTGGCTAGTGCTTTATGGAAATAGATATTCTATAAATGTGTTTCTTTCAAGACTATGCTAACGGTATTCATTTGAAAACATATTAACCAAATCTGGTTAGTGACTAATGAAATAAATTCAAGTGGAGTTTTGTATGGCAGACATCCAAGGAGGGGTATTAAATGCTTCTCAGGTTTTGAGTGCTTTTAAAAATATTAACCTGCTCTTTGAAGTGTACTTTTATTTTGTCATTCAGAGTACTATTTTTGCAACCTCCTAAACAACCTTTCCATGCTGGCTTAGCCTGTCGTACGCTTATTATTCTTTTGCCTTTGGTTTGACAAGGTTACATCCTCACTTAGTTGGTGATGGAAAGGATACCCACCCAAGTGAAAGAGGTCACACTATACACAGACAATTGTGCAGTATTTTTTTCCCCTTGTGAGAAACATGCTGACTATCTCTAACCAAGGGGACTTGAATAGATAATTGAAAAATCAAACAAAGCTCCTTGATATTCAGGGTTGCATGGGTCCATAAAAGTACCCTACCCTATCATGGAGTATATTAAAAAGAGCACACTATCCTTTTATGTAAATATTCATAGTGATTAATATTTATTGTGTACATTAACTTCAAAAATATTCTACTCAAATTGGGATTCATATATAAATTACAGCTATTCCAGTTGAACTGTGTTTTTAATGATTCAGTTATGTGTTGTATCTTTGTCATGTACAAATAACACAAACTTTCATATGCTTGTTCTTAGGAGAAGCCATTTACATAAAAGGTGCTTAGTTACAAGTATTATATATTTAACAGCAGATGATCATGAAGCAATATTGTTACTTTGAGAAAGAAACAAAAAATCTGATACTGAATAAGGTATAAGGAAGGGTTGAGGTTATCTGTGCATACAAGGGCAGAAAGACCTTACAATCAAAAGTCATAAGTAGAGAAAAATTTGTAAGCAGTTGTACAAAATGTACTGATACCAGATTGTATGCTCTGTTCATTGTTTTGTATTACTTTGTTTTATGTATATATATATATTTATTAACAAAGATCAGGGTTAACTTTGCAATAGCACTTCTCAGAGAAGGGTTGAATGTATAATACGAATTCCTTCCTGGTTTGCTGCCATTAGTGTACATAGCCTTCAATTGCCTTTACTAATAATAAGGCAAAAAATTAATGATCTGACAAAAAAATTACATATCAACCAATATAACTTCTGCATTACACTGAAATCTTTTCTCCATTTACCAGAAGTCTATGTTACTTTATGTTACAGAAACACATACTATAGCAAAGCAGACTGTCCTTTCTATTGCAAGGGGTTTTGTTCAGAGTTCGTCAACCAGTGTTGTTTCCTAAAGCATGGGAGGTCTGGTGGAGGGAAGTGGGTGCATATTATTATTTTGCGTATATGTCTTATTTTTTCTCGTCTCTTTCTTTCTGTAAAAAGTTGGTCACAGTGGAGTTATTGTTTAAGTATGTTATTCAGTAACTATATTTATTTAATAACGTTACTGGTCACACAAAATACTGATTTGGTATCAAGTCCTCAGTATATGTAGGTGACATCATACTTTCTTAGTAGATTTATGGACTAATAGTGGTGATTAAGGTGGATTTTCTATATCTTGGTATTGACTTTTCGTTAACCTTTGTGATGGCCTTCCTGGCTTAGTGTAAGTAGTGTTATTTCACAATCATATATCACTTAACAAGTCCATTGGGACAGAGATTCTTTCATAATAAAGTCTAAATAATCACATTTAACAGTGTTTTAACCTTATTTTACTTTTATTTATTTTGAAGAAATGTTGCAAAAATCGTATAGAGAGTTCCTATAAAACCCCTAATATTAACATTGTGTAGAACCATAGTTCAATTATTGAAACCAGGAAATTGATGTCAGTAGAATATTATTAGGTCTAATCTATAGACCTTAATCAAATTTTACCTGTTTTTTCACTAATGTCCTTTTTTGGGGCAAAAGTTCTACTCTAGATCCCATATTTTCATTTTTTATGTCTCTCTAGTCACCTCTAATATATGCTAATTCCTTGATCTTTCTCTTTTATGACATTGACAATTTTAAAGGATACTGGCCAGTTATTTTGCAAAATGCTGCTCAGCCTCTCTTAATATTTGATTCTAGACTCTCTTTAAATGGAGAAGCACTGATGTTGATGGCAGTTGCTGAGGCTGAGGAAGCTGCAGCAGTGGGAAACCCTGAATGAGGGAGAAACTCTCTGAGTAGGCAGTAGGGCCAGCTGGGGAGGTGGATTCACCAGGGGCAGAGGAGAAGGAGATGGTAGAATTTCTGTTTCAGGCATGGGTTTTTTTTAGTTTCTTGGAATCACATACTTGGGTCATGACTACAAGGGTTTGGGGCTTCTAGAAATAACTCTACCGAGTCAAATTTGTAGTTGCTAGGAAGCAAAGGGGAGAGCGTGTGGGTGGGAGAAAAGGCCACAGTTTATAGAGAGCGAGAAAGGAAGGAAGAAGGCCTAGATCACAGATTTCACTATATTGAGCCAGTGTTCAGTTCTATAGTAGAATGATGGGGTAAGAGAATTCTCATTTAATGAGAATGCCTGTCAGTAGGCATTGTGCTAAGTGCTTTGAGTGTGCTGGTTTTATTTAATTCTCACAATATCTGGAGATAGTGATTTTTAACATAAAGAAGCAGATTTGGAGCAAGTGAAAAGCAGGGCCAGAATTTGAATCCATGTTCATTGCCTCTAAGCCCGTACTGTCTTATGTGGCAAGCACATGTAGTTATTGCACACTTGAAATGTGGCGATTGCTGCTTGTTAAAATCATAATAATTTGGATATAGTCACATAAATAAATACGTTATTAAAATTCCGCCTGTTTCTTTTTTCTCTTTTTCCTCTAGTTTTATTTTACAAGAGATTGGGTCTTGCTATGCTGCCCACGCTGGGTGTGAACTCCTGGGCCTAAGTGATCCTCCTGCCTCAGCCTCTTGAGGTCTGGGACTACAGGCAACATCACTGCATCTGGCTGATTCTTTTTTAAATGTGCCTAGTAGAAAATATAAAAGTACACATGTGTCATATATTTTATTTCTATTTGATAACACTATGTCTGAATCTTTTCCCATTATACATTGCTGCATCCCTGGAGTGTGTCTGAAGTGAACTAAGATGAAATCCTAAAGTCTGAGATGGAAAACACTAAGGTAGTTACGATGAGGCCAAGGTAGACTTCTAAAGATAGGTAAACACCTGGTGTTGGTGAGAGTATTGGAGTGATCAGGTCCAAAGACAGAGAGAAAAAGATACATAATCTGTGAAGAGAGAGAGAGAAAAAAAAAACTAACCATAATATTTTAAAAGTACTTATTGACTGCTTATTTTTTTCTAGCCACTGGACTAAGAGTTCTAAATTCACTTTTATTTGATTCTTATTAAGAAAAACCAATAAAGTAGGTATTGTTGTTATCCCAGGTTTTATAGATGAGAACACTAAGGCATAGAGAGGCTAAATAACCTGCATAAGGACATAGTAAGTATTAATAAATGGCAGAGCAAAGGTTTATAGTTCCTCACATCAAAGCTGTGTCTTAACCATCATACTGTAATGTCTCTATATAATGTGGTTTGATGGTTTGGTTAAGTAACATCTATTCTCACCAAAGAGATCATGCAGGCCCTGGTATGTCTACATCTCTTTTTTCTACTCCCATTTCTTTAGTCAAATTTCTGATAACAGTGGTTCCTGAAATACATGGTAGTCTCTTCATTGATAGCGGTAATACTGTATTATGAACATATAGTGTACATAGAGTTTCAACAGCTGATTTGTGACATGCTAAACGAATTGCCACTTTCTGACAGATGGCCAGTGTGGTGGCTGCATCTCCATTGATAAATATGAGCAAAGAATCATGAAGATTTGAGCCAGGGAAATAGATGAAATAGAATAGAGCCTTTGAAAAAAAAAAGAAAGGTGCTTTGTATCTTGAGTGCTTGTAAATCTTGAAAGGTTCCTTGACCCACCAAGGAAGTTAATTGGAATCTGCTAAAAATGGGATTTTGTGTTTTGCCCACAGTAATGATAATACTGAATAATGACCCATAATTGTATTAAAAGCCAGTTATTAGTTGAGCTGGGAAAATATAATTGTGTATACTTATCTGTTCTATCTGTACTCATTCCCAATTTTAAAAATATATGGCTAAACATTTTTTTGAGTTTGTAGTTAATATTGTACATTTATGAACCAAATATAGAAAGACCATTGACTTTCACAGAAAGATTCTGTAGGCAGGATGAAGTACCTACTCTTCTAGTTTTTTTTTTTTAATCGACAGTAAAATGTTGGGGAGGGAAATTCCATGTTCCATGTTGCAGTTTATTTTAAATAGAGATGTAGTTTTTGGCACTTTTAATTATCCATAGTAATTTGCAGTCATTACTAAGTATATGTATAAGTGACATTTTTTAATAAATAAAATGAGGTAGTATGAGTATTATTGCTATCGTTTGATATAGATTACAACTGATTTTTAAATGCTGTTCAGAGCCATACAGAAAGTTGGTCTCCTTAAGATAGTCCTTAATAGCAATTTACTTTCTTAAGTAGGATAAACTGCCTTCACAATGCTTATACATTTAATTATGTAATGAGACATTTTCGTAGTTCTGAGACAAATTACAACTTAGAAATGTTTTATAAATTTCAATTTTGAATTACTGAGATTTTATGTTAATGTAACTATAGGAGATATACATAGCTTCTGTTCATCCTGTTTATAAATTTTATAACATTTGAGAGGTACCTAGAAATTATCAAAGAACAAAATTATACGGGCAATGTTCTATTAAGTACTAGTGCTTATGTTTATAAATGTTTTTTTTTTACTCTGAAATAATCTAGTCTCTGAGAACACTGCTTTTATATTTAAAAAAATGAGTAAATACAAAACACCATTTACAAAGGACCTCCCAAATATGCATTATATATTATATGTAAGGAGTCAGATTGAGCTGTTGAGGAGAAGCATTTTTAATGTCAGTTTACATGACAGTTACAACAGAATTAAATAAGATTTTAGAGCAGTAAACAGTTTAGGTTTTAAGCAGGAAATAGAACACAAGGCAAATCAACCATCACATAGGTGTGTCAACCTACCTTAAATACTTTTGGAATCAATAAGATATAGAGGCATACATAAAGATAGGCCACAGGTCAGCCAGTGGGTGATTTCTACTTCTGGCTATAAATGGACTAGATTATTTCAAACGAAGGCCCATACTGTGAATAATGAGAAAACTAGATTAAAGCGATCTATCTGTCTGTCTGTCTATATCGCTATCTATCTATCTATCTATCTATCTATCTATCTATCTATCGACATTTGAGCACTACCAAGGGCTAAAGATCTAAGAATGAAAGGAAACACACTGAAGCAAGCCCTGTATTTGATGTCATTTTTCACCTCGGGTTCTGTCAATTTGTAAGCAGCACAGGCCAAGTTGAGAAGCCAAGCAGTGATAGCCAAGATGGTGAGAGGGTGAGCAGAAATGTTGGCAGTTTCACAGTGCCTGCAAGCTAGAATTCAGGAAGGAAGAAGAAGGACCCTGGTAAAACACTCTTAGCTTTTCAGTGGGATTCCTGTAGGGTATATCCTAGGAGTTAGGGAGAACTATAAAGAGGCTACTACTCAGAAAAATCAAAATGTATCCTTTGATAAACTCAATCTTGATTTTAAGGTGATCTGCCTTTACTTTAACTGCCATTGCTGGAAGCAAGAGACATCATGCAGAGTTTCTGTAATTTTTTTTTTACACAATACTTGCCATGTAATAAAAAATTATACCATGCATGTTAGAAGCTAGGACCAAGAAAAACAACATAAAACAAGGAAGGATAGAAACAGCCTCACAGTGATTCACATATTGGAATGATCAGACATGGGATATAAAATAATTATAATTGGCCAGCTGTGATGGCTCATGTATGTAATCCTAGCACTTTGAGAGGCTGAGATGGGAGATCACTTGAACTCAAGAGATCGAGACCAGCCTGGGTGACGTAGCGAGACTTCCCTGGTCTCTACTTAAACATAAGCAAGCAAACAAACAAAAGCTGGTCATGGTGTTGCATGCCTATAGTCTCAGCTCCTCCAGAGGCTGAGATGTGAGGGAGGATAACTTGAGCCTGGGAGAGCAAGGCTGCAGTGAGCTATGATCTCACCACTGCACTCCAGCCTGGGTGACAGAGTAAGACCCTCTCTCCAAAAACAGAAAAAAATTATAATCAATTTTTTCAAAAAGTGATGAAAAGATGGATAATTTCAGCACATAATAAGAATCCACAAAAATAAGTTAAAGAAATTCTAGAAATAAAAACTGGAACTGAAATGTAGAACTCAACAGATTAGTTTAATAGAAAATTAGACACAGCTGAGGAGAGAATTAGTGAACCAGATGATAGGTCAATTAGAAAATATATATAATGGGACATGTGGGAATAAAAGAATGGAACATGCAATTATTAGTGTAAATAGTATAATAGTGAAAAAAGCTGACCACCATCTAATTGGAGTCCCAGATAAATAGGAGAGTAGAAATCGAGGAAGAAGCATTATCTTTATAGGTTAAGGCCAAGAGTTTTTCAAAATCAATGAAAGACATCATTCCACAGAATCAAAAAGCACTATTGGAATAAATACAGTGAAAGCACATGTAGGGCATATGGTAGTCAAACCACTGAAAACCAAAGAAGATAAAAGTCTTAAGAGGAAAAAAGACATATTACCTTCAAAGAAGCAAAAATATAGCCTACCTTTTCAGCTGATGGAAAACTGGAGATAACTGAATGACATCTTTAAAGTGGTAAAAGGAAAAAATGTCAATGTAGAATGTTGTACCTGTTGGAAATATTATTAAAAAATGAAAGAGAAATACATTATTTTTCAGACAAACATGCCCTCTAGCATATGCTCAACTGTAGTATTGGAGTTCACTTACAAAACAAATTGAAAGTGTTAAAAGTTTCAAGACGGTAGCTTCAGAGCATTAAGCCCCAAATGTGGGGGCCCTTCTGAGCCCAGGATTGTGTGTGACTGCACTGGTCACATTGCCATGAAGCCAGCCCTGGTGGTTGGTACAGGGGTGGGCACTGGACCTAATCAGGGCCAATCAGAGCCATTCCTGGAAATGGACATATAAATATTAGGAATGAAAAGTATTTATTTTGTCAGAGTTTGAACAATATGATCTGTAGAAAACAAGTCACATTTCCTTAAGGTTACCTCAGTAAAATATGAGTCAAATGTAATAGAACTTTGGTTCCCAAGTGGATTCTGTTCTCTAATTCCCTGGATACTGAATATAAGATGATGTATCCCTGAAGAAGTTCCTTTACATTGCCAAAGGGACTTTGCAGATGTAAATAAGTTTATTAATCAGTTTACCTAAAAGATTATCCTGGATTATCCGTGTAGGCCCAGTGTAATCACATGAGCCCCTAAAAACAGGCAGAAGTAGTAGGGAGATGCAGCATACGAAGTCACATCCAAAGGACAAGTAGGATGTAACACGTTGTTACCGGCTTTGAAGATGCAGGGGCCATGGGCACAGGAAAGCAGGCTGCCTCTAGAAGCTAAGAATGACCTTCACTCAAAGATCACCAAGGAAACAAGTACCTCAGTCTTACAACTACACAAAATTTTGCCAACAACTTAATGTGAGCATGGAAATAGATAATCCTGGAATTTCCAGATAAGGCCCTAGACCCACTGACACCTTGATTTTGGCCTTGAAAGATCCTAAGAAGAAGACCTAGCCAAACCCACTAGACTTCTCTCTTAGAGAGCTGTGAGATAATAAATAGATGCTATTTTAAGCCTCCAAATTTGCTATAATTTGTTACAGTAGCAATAGAAATTCATCTTAAGCAATAAAAAATACAAACAGTTCTAAAACCACCTTTACTATGTACAAGGAAATGTTCTTTTACAAATATTATTAAGCATTTGAAAACACTGATTTTATTTATATAACTAATTTAAACAATTCTGTTTTCTTCTCTGTGAAACAAATCTGAAAGCCTCTACTTGCCAGTTCTTCTGTGCAAGACTATGGGACTAGGCTTTGGGAGATCTTGTTTCCACTTTGAGTTGCATCATTTTTAACTGGCTGAGTGACCTTGAACAGGTTATTTTAATTGTTCCTTGGATCAATTTTATTATCTGCAGAATAAGAGGTACAGACTAGTTGATCTTTTAGGTCTCTTTCATTTAAAAAAAATGCATGAAAATAGCTTTAGGGATCAAAATGGAATTGTTAGGAAGCTTAACATAAGATTCCCTCAGGATGTCAGAAATGTATGTTGCATAGTCTTAAAGCTGGAGTCAAAACTGACTTGAATTTTTTTTTTTTAAAGAAGAAGAGCTATGTTGGCACATTAAATAGAAAGTTTGGAATAGATAGGAGACTTGGAACACCAGGTCTTTATTGGTGAAAGACATCAAATGAATATATACTTATCAAGATTATGTCTGTAGTTGCAATTATTGAATGTTGAGAACATAAAAGTTGGCAGGTAGATGTTTTATAGCAGGATGAGATCAAAGTCCTTTCCTATTTAAAATTACTCAAAATAAGATAGTTGTAGAAATCTTTGCTTCTTTGTTCTTTGTAATTTATTCTGGGAGTAGAGTTTTTAATATGCTAATGGTTAATTTTGTTCTGGTTATCTCCATCTTTCTTGTCAACTTAAGATGTAGTTCTTGCTAATAAAGGCACTAGAGTCTATATTCTGCTTCATAGTTTAGGTCTTGGGAAAGTGGAAGAAATCTCTAAACTAAACTTAAACATAACCTTATTTGATTCAAGGTCAGTAGATACCTTTTATTTTTCTTTTCCTTTTAGGAAATAAAAGGCACTGTTTTGGTAAGTGGAGGTGGCAGGGCTGAGAAATGTGTCTGTAGCTGATAAGAAAGGGAAAGGGCTTAAAATGACACCCACCAAATTTTATCAGTGCCTTGAAGCTCAGGAAAATATTTCTTTCCAATAAGAGAACAGGAATGCCTTTTGAAAACATTGTTTATTTTCATTAATGAGAAACCTCAAGGACCCATGAAAGGTTATTCATTTGCATAATCTAGTGACAAGTTTACTCATACTCAGAGGTTACATAATATTTACTGATGGCACAAGTATAGGTTTCACTTTATTAAAAATTGTATGGATGTTGGAACTGCTGTTGAAGAAGCTGGCTTGGTTTGGTTTGGCTGTGGATATGATAATTATAATTTGGTTTTCTGTACTTTTAGAGGTCATAAGTTACACTGTAAGGATTTGATTTGTGTATTTGGATTGCTGGAAAGTTACTATTATGACAATGCAGTAGGAAACATTTCAGTATGAAGAATAGTATGTCTCAAATAAATTTTACTGTAGAATTAAGTAAGAATCATTAAAATATTCCAGGTTTTTAAAAAATTAATTATTCTACTAGAGGATCTTTAAAGAGCAATAAGAACTTGAAGAAATAATAGGAAAGCTTTGTTAACAATGACACTGTGTTAATTGAGTTGAAAGAAGGTAAAGAATGTATTAACAGAATGGATCCAAATTTGGCAAAAAAGATTTGTAATAAATCAAGGGGGGAAATCAGTTAATAAAGAAAGAGGCCAATTATCAGTGAGGGGAGGTGAGTATATTTAATGATTCTAAATGAAAGGTTAAACTGCTTGGGTGAATTTCAGTTTAACAGAAAGGAAGAAAAGCCATATGGATAATTAGGCAGTAATAAGATCATACTGGAAAAAAAAAGCAGAAAACTGCCTTAGGTGTTAGGGGAATATTGGCTAATGAACTTAACGTCCTGCAATTATCTTTGAATATTCACTTTTGCTTTAGAAATGGGAGAAGTGATGTTTTTACTTATTTTCAAGGAAATATGATTCTTCAGCACACTTTATCATATTGTGGACTTTAAGAAAAGTAATTTCAACTTTAGATTCTGGGGGCACATGTGCAGGTCTGTTACTTGGGCATATTGTGTGATGCTGAGGTTTGGGGTACAATTGATCCTGTCATGTAGGTAGTAAGTATAATAGCCAATAGTTGGTTTATCAGTCCCTTTCTCCCTTTTTCACTCCCCCACCTAGTAGTCCCCAGTGTCTGTTATTGTCATCTTTACGTCCATGAGTGACCAATGTTTAGCTTCCATTTCTAAATGAATACTTGGGGTATTTGGTTTTCTCTTCCTGCATTAATTTATTCTTAGGATAACGGCTTCCATCTGCATCCACGTTGCTGCAAATGAGATGGTTTCATTCTTTCTTATAGTATTCCATGGTGTATTTGTATGATATTTTCTTTATTCAGTCCACTGTTGGTGGGCACCACATCTTGGCCATTGTGCATAGTGCTGTTGTGAACATACGAGTGCGTGTGTCTTTGTGGTAGAATGATTTATTTTCCTTTAGATATATGCCCAGTAATGGGATTGCTGGGTCACATGGTAGTTCTGTTTTAAGTTCTTTAAGGAATTTCGAAACTTCTTTCCACAGTGGCTGAACAAATGCTATTAAATGCCACTTATTGCAAATTCTTTAGAATATCGATATTGAATCTACCGCAGATGCTTATGCAGTGTCATCACTATTAACCGTCAGTTATTCTTAACATGAAGTAGGTTGACATAAACACCAACAATGTGATTCAGTCTGCCATTGTTGAAGGAGCAGTGATTCTCTGTAGCTCCATGCTGGATTATGCCTTACTAAGAATAGTCAACAGTGGGACACTTAGCATCTGTTATATAGTAAACCAAAAAGGGACATATACAACCAGGGAAAACTTGAAAACTTTTAAGGATGTAGTAAAGCTCAGGTTTTAACAACATCTGGCTCTGTACTTTTGTATTTGATATTTTGTATTTTTGGGAAGGCTACCACATAGGAGTCCAGAATGGAATAACTTTGGAATAGATGAATACACTAACTCCAGTTATGTGAAGAGGGGCCACAAACAGCCAGGCAAAGAAAAGAAAACATGTAAATTACAACAGAGAACTTCTCTTTGGAAAGCACAGTCACCCTGTGCATAGCTAACTCTAGTAGCTAGATTTTCACCAGCCTTTCATCTATGTGATAACATTGAAATAACAGCAAATATTCAAGAAGTGGAAATGGTATTCTTTATTTTTATTACTTTTATTAATGTCATTTTGGAATGACAATAATAGTTTTATTTGTTAAAGTAAATTTAGGGTTATATACAAAATGAAATAAGCATGTTACTTAATCAAATAATTCTTTATTCATTTTTATCAACACTGTTTTGAATTCTTTTTCTTTTCTCTCTTTTTTTTTTAGTAGAGATGGTGTTTCACCATTTTGGCCAGGCTGGTCTTGAAATCCTGGCCTCAAGTGATCCACCCACCTCAGCCTCCCAAAGTGCTGGGATTACAGGCATGAGCCACTGCACTCAGCATAGCACTATTTTGTAACAATATTTCTACAAAGGAAATAACTACCATGACTTAGCAGTTATTAGCTTATTAAGCTGTCTCATAAAATTAAGTTTTAAAGTTTAGAGTGAAGTTTATTTTTCAATTTCATGTGGAAAGTTAGCATGAAAATACTAATTTTTAAAATAATTGTGTCTTTTCTTAATAAGAAGCATAAATACACTTACAGTTGTTGGAGTGTTGAAGAAATTACAGCTAAAGATTTTGGTTGGTTATAATCATTGGTGATTCTGGAACTGTGGTTGACTTACAACATAATGGTTGCTTGTCTTTGAAGGTTTCATTGGGCAAAGCAGTATTTTAAATCCTGCCAGAATTTGAAATGCAGTATGTCATCATACACTATAGCCACACTTTGAATGTAACTTTCAATTTTTTATGAATATTATATTAATTAGCACCATGAGGCCTTAGTAAGTTACCACTGACAAATGGCAGACAATAATATAATGGCTGAGAGTAATTTCTCTGAACTTTTCAAGATATGTTTTCTGACAACTTTTTTTTAAAGGAGATGTGTACTTGAAAGGATATTCTCTTTAAAATTCATGTGGAATTGATTGAAATAAATATATATATGCTTAAAGTAAAACAAAACAAAACTGAATCATGAGTTAACATACCTCTTAAAATATTAGTTAAATTACACATTGACTGGTGAACAAAGGACACTCTTACGGAGATCATGACTTCAAGATGTTCTTTACAAGTCATTTTATTGAATGTGCCACTGCATTCGGCATAAAAAAATTATTGAATGTGGTATAGACTAAGATGTATATAATGGTTAAATTTTTACCGACATTTCAAGTGGTGGAATAATAGCGATAATACCCATGGACTAGGTTTCTAGTCTGGGTTTTGTTTCCAGTAGCTAGGTGACCCGAGTAAGTCACTTAATTAGCTAGGACTTCATTTTCTTGATCTATAAAGTCATGGACATGTCCTGGGTGACCTCTTCATTAACTTTCACACAAATGTGATATATATGGCCTAGCTCTGATGGAACCTTTCTGAGTTCTGTTTTTTATTCTAGTATTCATTCTAGAGGATAACATTTTGAATGTTTAGGGACGTTCAAAAGAAATATAATGTGATCCATATATGTAATTTTAAATTCTCTAGTAATACATTGAAAAAAGTGAAATAAGAAACAAGTATAATTTTAATTTTAATAGCTTTTAACCCAATATATCTAAGATATTATTTCCACATGTAATAATATTAAAATATTAATGAGATATTTTACATTTTTTGAAATAAAGTCGTAAACATCTGGTGTTGGTTTCATTTGGCACATCTCAGTTTGGACTACTTGCATTTCAAGTGTTCAGTAACCACACGTGGCTTTGTCTACTGTACTGGACCTTGCTGCTGAAGTTATGGCATCTTTATATCTCTACCCATGAATCAAATTTACAGACTTTAGAGTCGACTTTAATTACCTTTCGTTTTCTCCTCTCTTCTGTACAATAATAACAGAGACTTGCACTTCTTAGAGTTTGTCAAGATTTACAGGTAAATCAGTACATTTTTCTCTTATTTCCAAACATCTGGAAAGAGTAGTGATGTTTATTTCTGAACATCTAGAAAGAGATGTTTTTGGGAAGAAATATCTGTGAATACTCTTCAATTCCTTAAGTCACTTACTCCCTTAGTTTAGTGAAATCAGACTTCTATCTCGAATCTACAGAAACTCTTTGGAAAAAGTCTAAAATCTTCTCATTGCTAAATCCAATGGCCACAATACAAATGTTTCTTCATCTCTTAGCAGAAATGGACAGTATGCATACTTCCTCCTTGAAGCTTTCTTGTTCTTTCTTGTATAGTACTTCCTTTTTCTTGGTTTTGTTTTAGCTTTGTCTGCTTTGCTGGTTCCTCTTTTGGCTCTCTTCTCTTTTCCCTTTGTTCACTGCTCTTGACTTCTTGCCTACCTGATTCCTTTTTGAAGCATCATACCTATAATTTTGGCTCTCTATTGGATATGTGTGTGTGATGGTATTCCTCAGACTTCTCAAACCCAGCCTACCCTATACCAACCTTGTTTTCTTCTTCTGGTTACTATTTTGATTCTTGGCATCATATTTAGTCACAAGTCAAAGTTAGAGACTTCACTTCCATTTTTAACTTCTAGGATTTTCTTATCAAAATTAGACACAGAGTCTTTTTGGGTCTACCTGAAAAATATCTATTGAATATTTTCCTTTTCTCCATTTGCAAAGTCCAGGTACCACATAGATCTCTCCTTCTTTGACTATGATATGTTTTCTCTAGTACATTTTCCACATTGCTACCAGATTTATTTCCAACGTAATTTGGATAATATCACTTTCCTGCTTAGAACTTCTGCTGATTCCATTTTCTTCTTACATTGCATATGAGTCCTAGACTGCTGTTCTATCTTTAACTCTAGACATTCTCTTTTATAGTTCTCTCTCCTCTAAAAGTCAAGACTTAAAAATATTTCAAATGTTGAAATTTTAGGCTTCTTGATGGCTACTGGGAGAAACTAGCCATCAAATAATGGATAGAATGGCCTCTAGAGCACTGCTATACTCATAATAAATGGGCAAATATGATATATTTATGTGATAGCCATAATTAGGTTAATAACCATATTTCTTTGTTTGTTTGTTTGTTTTTTGTTTTTTGTTTTTGGTAAGTAAATCCCTGTATGGATATTTTAGTTCTTGGGAAGCAAGAGTTAATAACATCCAGGTAACAATGAATGATGTATGTTTTATTTACCCATATGCTTTCTATATTTGGAAACTAATATAGAGGATTATCTTGGTTAAGCTGTACAGCTCAGCTAACTTTTATAGGAAAACAATAGATCCCCCAAGTAATACTAATGTAAGTAAAAAGTAACTTTGGCCATTAGTATATCTAGTTGGGGTGAGAAAGAATGACTTTGTTACCTCTTTATTAATATTTTTACAATTGGTTGTTTCCTGGCTTCTTTATTCTCCTAGCCTATTTCATTGAGATGAGATGAGATGTTAGTTCTCTAAAGTGCAACATATTTTTATTCTTTGCCAAATCCTTTTATTATTAACCTCATTTGCCTTAGCTGACAACAGGCCTCCCTTAGGCGGTGTGAGCATCCGTGCTCTGAGGAAGAGGATAAATATTCATTGGAGTGTGCTACTTCTTGGAGACCTTTAAGAAGTACTAAATAGTCTGAGAAAGTGATTTTTGCTTCTACTTGAGAAGTGTTTGTTTAAATACTTAATTGCTTAATTTGAAAGAATACTAGAGGTCATAAACATATACTCAGAATGTTTTGCCCTTTTCTCAAAACAAAAGCAAGGTAATAAATGATGATCGTAATTAAACGAGTAATTAACCTTACTATCTCTGTAATCCCAAGGAAGTCTAGACATGAACTCAGGAGTTGGCATATTGTTTTCAATATACATACCAGCCGTCTTTGAACATTTATTCTGTAAAATGACTTGTATTATGCTTAAGTGAGTATGAGCAGTGTGACTCACATAAGTAGGAGAAAAGAATCCAAAAACTGCAACAAAATATTCCTTTTAAAATGAGTACCATCTTTTATAGAACCGAATATATTTCTGGACTGCATATAGAATTGGAAATTTTGGAACTAAAAGTTTTTAAGAGCTTACTATGTGTCAGGAATTGTTCTAAATACTTAACATATATTACCTCATTTAATCTTTCCAATAGCACTCTGAGGTAAGAACTATTATTGTACAGTGAGGAAACTGAGGCACATAGTGATTGGGTAACTTGACTAAGGTCAACCAGTAGGTGAGGTGCTAGACTGAGGCTTCCCACTAAGTCCTTCTCGCCTCAGATGTGAAGAGACACGGGCAGAAAATGGCCATGTGCAAGTCAAGGAATGCCTGAGGCTGCCAGAAACTAGGAGAAAGGCGTGGAACAGATCCTTCCTTACTGCCTTCAGAGGGAGCATAGCCTTCTTGGCACATTAATTTCATATTTCTGGCCTCCAGAACTGTGAGAGAATACATTTATGTTGTTCTAAGCCATCCAGTGTTTGGTATTATGTTATGGCAGCCCTGGGGAATAACACACCATATGTCATGAAAATGTTCCTTATTGATCAGATTTGTTTTCAGTTTCTTTTTAAGTATATATACAGCCATAGAGCCATGAAGACCTTAGAAATCAGCTGATGTAAAATACTGAATTTGGAGATGTGGGCCTTGTTGTTGGTCACACAATTTTAATGGCGGAGGCAGAGCTAGAGCCCTGAGGGCAAACTATGTTAGAATTCCTAGAAGTGGGCGTGCTGGAGTTTTAGTTAGGCCCGTAAATACTTTTTATCATTGAGCTTCTAGTTAAGAAAAGCTTTATCACACAGAGAAATGATAAATGTTTAAGATGATGGATATCCCAGTTACCCTGATTTGATGATTATACATTGTGTGCTTGTATTAAAATGTCACGTATACCTCATAAATAAATACAACTATTATGTATTCATGATAATTCAAAACAAAAAGTTTTAAAAAGGAAAACCATTCTTTCCATCTTTTACAAGTTTTAGTATCCTAATCATTAATTTCTGGATATAATTAATTGTGTCTTGTTGATTCATTAGTTTCCTGAATCTCTACTTTGAACCAAATTTTCTTGATAATATGAGGCAGTTTTGGAAGACCTTTGGGCACAAAGCTCTCTTTTGAAAATTTAGAAGAAAAATAATGTTATTCAGGTGATGATTGTGTTGTCTATTACTTTGTTTAATGATTATAAATTCACTAAGACGTATCCAGTTGGGAGACTATTTATGTAAGGGAGCTGGAAATTGACATGTATACATAGTAAATTGCTTACTTTAGTTGATGATTTAAAAACTATATATTTAGAATATCTATTATTAAAATGAAAATACATAAATAGGTATAAAGTTGTTTGTAAAAGTCACTTATCAACTCCCCAAGAAGATACTATTTTTTAGAATATACACATCCAGGTTTGTTTATCTCTATGTTTGTACACATGTGTGTGTATGTTGTATATAAAATGAAATTGTGTCATATGAACAATCTTTTAGCCTACTTTAAAAAACTCAACATTATAGTGGCAAATTATCTTTTTTTCATGGCAGTAAATACATTTTGAAGGAATGCTGTGACACTGCAAGTGATACAGAGACAATTGTTTTCAGTTTTTACTAAACATTATGTTAAATGTATTTTTGCTTTGTAAACAACAATATGAAAAATATTCCTGCAGGTAAATCATTGTACCGTTATCTAATTCTTATCCTGCATGGAATGAAGTTTGCATGATGAACACAGAGCATCATAAGAGCAATTTCCGGTCTCCAGAATGAAGTGAAAACTCAGAAACATATCTCAATAAGAAAAATTTGCAGTAGGTTGCAGAGATGTGTCAAAGTCAATGTAGAAGCAAAGACTTCAAAGAAAAGAGGAGTTGAAAAAGCCTTCATTATAAACCTTAACCTACATATTGGGAGTAAAAATGATTACAGCCCTTTAGGGAAGCAATTTGGCAATGTGTAGCAAGAGCCATAAAAAAACTTTCATCTTTGCTACAATGTGTGTTCCTGTTCATGTGCTTGTATGTGTGTGTGTATTTCAGGATGATTTTTTGCTTTTTATTTTTTGTTTGAATGTTTTATTCTGAAAAAAATTAAACGTGCTTCACTTAGAATTCCTATCTGCCTCCCCAGTCTGTATTATTTTGTACCAAATCCCAGATATCATATTGGCTTTTAAGCTTTTGATATATAGTACTTCAGTTGTGAGGAATGCATTTTAGGAAAATAATTTGAAATATTGGAAAGACTTACATCTAGTAAGTTTCTAACAGAATTATTTGTAATGGTGCAAAAATGAAAAGCAACCATCTAACATTAAGACAAAAGATAAATTGTGGAATGTATACTTGATGGAATACCATACCTAAAGTGAAGCCTATGGAGAATTTCTGGTAACATGGGTAAAAGCTTATGCTGTTAAATAAGTAAATGAGTAAGATGGTTAAACAAGTATATGGAATCAAATAAGCAAGCAGAAACGTGGCTTGGAAAAATACGAGAAGGAACTATACTAAAATGCTGAATAACGATTTGCTTGTGTTACAATCTTACAGTGATGTGGCTGTATTTTTTCCTTTTGTCTGCTGTTCAATATAGTCCATAATTTTATATTGACCATTAATTAGTGTTACGGTAGGAAAAATGCAATAATCTTGAATTGTGACAAAAACATGGAACATCATATCAGGCTTTGGATAATCATGTAACCTGACTGTAATCATTTTTTGGCATTTGTGGGAATGAATTATAAGGACAAATAATATCAAAGAAGGATTTTGATAAGATTTTCCTTGCGGAAAAATTTACTAATAACTGCCCTCCTTCCTTTCTTCTTCTGGTTAACTTTTCTTCTTTGACCACTTAAAAAAAAGACAAGGAAAGCATTTATTAAAAAATCTCCCATAAACACCTTTGCTTATGAAGTATAAACAAAACAATAAAATAGCCTGGCCTTCTTTCTAACTTTCTGAAAGATTAGTTTGTTGGCGTTAAATTAGCTTCTCATTTCTAATTTATCTTTCTCTATTTTCTTTTAGTTCTTGGAATTTGCATAAAACTCTGAAAAATCAATGTGTTTAGCTGTATTTGTGAAAGAAATATTCCTTATCTAACAGGATTAGATGATAGTAGTTAAAATTTCTTAAAAAATTCAATTTGAGTGCCCAAGTAGTTGTGTGCGTATTCTGTGTAGTTTGTTTATTGCATTTCAAATGAGTTTAAGTTTGAGTTACAGTTTATGTCTGAGGCTCTGGCTACCCTCTCTCCCTGTACTCCTTTGACCCTCAGGCTAAGGTGCATCTCAGCTGACACGGCTGAATTTAGAAATGAAGTATATTGCCTGGTTTCAAGTTGTCTTCTGAGGCCTCTAGAGGTGCAGTAATACTCAGAGCTACTCCATGAAGCATTTTTATTTCATCGAAATCTAACATAACTTTATTTGAATTCTCTGATTTTCACAGTCAGCTTCATTTCAAAGCAGAAAGCCAAGAATGCTTTCCAGACTTTAGCAATTTCCTTTACTGCTCCATGTTCTTTCTTAGTGACAATGTACACTTGCAATCCTCCTATCAAAGGATTCCCCTGCGCTGAAGAGGGAGTTCCCTGCGAATTTCTGATCAGTAAAAAGGATATGTTTTAAGGGAAAAACTAAGTTTTACTATAAGAAATTCATGATGATATATAATACCAGAAATTTGCCTCTCATTTAGGTAGATGTGACAAAGGGAAATAACACAATAAATGGCTCTTAAAACTGGAACTATCACATTACCACTTTTACTTGTATTTCACTGCTCACAGCAGTGAAATGTTAACTCTTAAAGAGGAGTAAGGATATATAGTATAAAGATATAATAAGGATATAAAGGAATGTTTGTTTATTATTTATAAGTACTTTCATAGATATGATTGGTTGATCAGTTTACTTAAATAAAATTTATTGAGTACTTACTGTTTATTGTCATTATTGTATTACTAGTGTCTGTCATATGCACAAGGGACAAGATCCCCGCACTCATGGAGCTAACATTGTTGTGATAATACTGTGTTGGAAATAAGCTTGTCGGTATTAGTCAAGAACCTTAATAATTCTTTTATCTTTTTTTTCCCATTAATTTTACTTCTGGACTGCTACGCTAAAGAGATACTGTTAAATATGAAAATATGTATAATGATCAAGATTACAGTTTTCTTTGTAGTATTGAAAATTAGAAACAGATGTCTACTAGGAAAATAGAGGGAACTACATTATATTTACTCATCAAATATTATAAACTCATCAGTTTGTATTAGAAACAGTTGCCACATTTTTTAGTGGCTATTTTCAATAACATTTTAGCATTCTGTGGTGACATAAAGCAGATAACATAGTTAATTCTGGGTGTGAGGAGTGGCAAATGGTGAAGATTTTAGATTGTTAGGATTGCATAGGAGAATTACATGTCCCCAAGTATGGAGTTTATGTAGAAGGAGATTAGGAGGATGTAGAGAAACTGGAAGTTTTGAATTCTAATAGTGTATCAAGTCATTCAAGGAGACATATCCTGAAGGCAACTGGAAATGTAGAATCAGAGACTGGTTAAAAATAAAGGCTAAAACTGTTCTTTGGGGATTCATCAGTATGGAAATGTTAGTTGATCTTGTGGTAGCAGATGAGCTGTGAAGAAGTGAATCAAGATGAAGGAGAATATAGGCAGAGAATCAAGGGGGATGCTGGTGGAGAGAAGAGGAAAAGGATCTTGAAGAGAGTGATAGGAAGATCAGAGGGATAGGAGAATCAGGAAAATTTTCTGTTTGAGGAAATTGTGGAGTAAAGAACTTTTTGAAGGGAAGTAGAGCAGAGAGGCAGAGGAGAAAGATTGGAGGAACAATTTTATTGGTACTTTAGGGTAGTTTTCCTAGTAACTTTGAGTGGTAAAATGGTAAGTTATTCATTTGTTAAAATAGAAAGCATATTATGTTTATTACTGATAGAATAATAGTATTCTGTAATTTTGTTATTTTTTTTGAGATGGTGTCTCGTTCTGAACCCAGGCTGGAGGGCAGTGGCATGATCTTGGCTCACTGCAACCTCTGCCTTCCGAGTTCAAGTGATTCTCCTGCCTCAGCCTCCCAAGTAGCTGCGGAGTACAGGCTTGTGCCATGACATCTGGCTAAATTGTATTCTTTGGTGGAGATGGAGTTTCACTGCGTTGCCCAGAATGGTCACGAACTTCTGACCTCAAGTAATCTGCCTGCCTCAGCCTCCCAGAGTGCTGGGATTACAGGTGTGAGCCACCGTGCCCTGCTGCATTCCATAAAAATTGATCAAAGTCTTTTGACTATTTGAAAACAACTTTTAATTAAAGACTTGACAGAGTAAACAGAAATAATTTACATTTTTAATAGAAATTTGGTCGTACAATGAAAATGCACTCGAACATTTGTTGATACAAAGGAAAGATTTATACTAAGAAGTAGTCAAAATACCCATCTTATGTATTCATTTATTGAAAAAAATAATGTCTGTCTTAGAGACTGGAGCAGGCTAAGTGACTTGAAAGCTGCAAGAAAGAAAAAAAGGTAGCAAATTTGTTTTAAATCTTTTAGACAAAAGTATCTAGGTAGTATGGTTCGTTTTAGAAACTCAAAGATTCATGTGCTATATCCTGAAGCAACTAAAGGACATGGTGAACATTTTTCATATGTCACAAAGTATTTTATATTTTTGCTTTAAGGGACAAATTAGAAATATTTGGAGACCTCACAATAACTTTGTGGGGAGAGCTAGGGCATTTGTAATGAGAAAGATATAGTTTTGCCATGTATGAAAAAGTATGTTATACAGGCCATTAAAATGTTTCAGTATCTTGTATACCTAGAAGGGCTGCTGTATAGATCTCATTTATCCATAAAACCTTCTAGTTTTAAATTGGTACAGACAGTATCCTTAGTAAAGTAGGATGATGGAATATACTGAAATTTCTGTTTATATATTGTGTTTTTGGCCCACTGCCAAATCTAACAGCTAGGTTTCTGTAGTTTTCTTTTTCTTTTTTCAAGGCCAATGTTAAGTAAAATGTAGCAGGTGACCTGATTGGTATCATTGACAAGTATTTAGAATATTACGTTTTCAGTTAGGAAAAGATCTTAATTATCATCTACATTTCACCTGCTTTTGCAGATGAAGGACTTTAGGCACATGAAAATTAAGTATTCTGGTCCCACTAGAAGTAAGCTACCTGACTGTCAATATGTGTATTTCCAGTAGTCTCTGCTACACCTAATTTTACACTATCAGTGCTAAAATATAAATGTAACTAGGTAGAGAATTACCATTGACTCAGTGTTGATGTGGTTTCAGTAATTCAGCAAACCAGAATCCTGAGTCAGGTATCACGAAGTAGGTAAGAGAATTGCTCTGGACTTGGAGACAAAGGGCCTGGAATTCGGTTTTGACAATGCCACTTATTAATTGTGATTTTGGAGCAAAATCCTAAATTCTCCAACCTTCAGTTTCTTTATATATGAAATGGGAGTAAGCATTGTTGCCCTACTTACTTCCTAGGTTAATTGTGAGAATCAAGGCCATTGTGAGAAAGAGTCAGTTTCTAGTTTACCAACATTTATTGGTTATTACTATGTGCTAGGCAATATTGCAGCCTTCAGCAATACAACGACAATGGAAACTTTTATAACATATTGCAAAAGGCTAAAAATTAAGTAGTATGTAGCAGGAATTCTGATTGATATTATTCATAAATATTAGAATATTTCGGTTTTTAATCTAGTAGAAACCTTACTGTCCAAGAGAGACTTTTGTCTCCTTTGTCTTCAAAGAGATTACAACTTGGAGAAATGATCCTTTAGGCAAAAAGCCTTGTGATATAGCTGATTGAGACTCATTATAATAACAGCAGTTTTATAAGCTGTTAACTAATCTAGGACTGAAAAGAGGAAAGGAATGTAAGCAGTACATCAAAAAGGAAGAACATAATTTTCTTAGAAGTAGAAGTAGGGGAATGGGTGTTTATTCATTTTTATTATTTTGCTTTAAGCCAGCTACATTATGCGATACCATCTTGCTCACTGTTCTGCTAGAGACCAAACCACCCCTACCACTCTTTTCGTAAACAAAAGATTGAATAACTCTAGTTTAGTCAAGGACCTTACCTTTTATTGCCCTAAAGAGTTATTTGGCTTCATTGAGATTCTGGCTGTCAGTTTTAAGATTCATAAATTTCTAGCAGTCTGTGTGGATTATCCTAGCATTACTATTTAAGGAAATGACCATCGAGTGATAGGGTTTCTGGTTGTAAGCTATTTGCCATTTATATTCCTGCTATATATTTTTGCACTTATATTTGTGGTGCTTTATGGATTCTAAGATGTATATTTTCATATTTGAACATATCTGAAATTGGGATGCTTCTTTGAATTGATGGACTCTTAAAAACCATGTTGGCTAGGTGGTGGTTTTGATGTAGTTGTTGTCTGTGCATGTGTGAATGTGGTCATAATGTCAAAGTTTAACTGAGTTATGTGCATTTTTTCAGGTATTCTAATAATTGCCAAATCCTATTATTTAGGTTTAGAAAGATAAATTACATATACTTATGTATATACACAAGAGGTATTGGAGCAGAACAGTGGAATATATGATACAGATATCTAAGAAATGAAATCTTAGTGATAAAAAAGCATTATGTCATAGTTTAACTGGCAGCCTTTTTCCTTCTAGGGATATGTAAATAGTAAATGTACATCATGTAATGATGGTGCTTTGGATTCATTCATATTTGGATTCTTAGAAGTAGGGGAGTGAGTGTTTTTTCATTATTTTATAATATGAATAATATCATTATTTTAAATATTGATGCTGCAATATTTTGATTAATTTGAATGTGATGACTTATGACTTAGTGGAAATTTTAAGAAAGCCTGTTTACAGAAGGTGGATATTATTTCAAAAGTCATACTTTTAATTATAGATTCTGTTAAGGGATACTTTTAAAGAAAGGTTAAAATTATGTCTTTTTTCAAATATAAAAAGAATGGGTATTAAAGACTTTATTAAGCTTATTAATTAGTGAGGGGACCAGTAAGATGTGACAAATTATTCAAAGGAGAATTTTAAGAGCACACATATGTAGGCAATTGAGGATGCTGAAATGAATGCGCAACAGATGCAAAACTAGTTAATATCCACAGGCCAATTATCTGCTTCATTTCACTGGACACAATTTATTTGCATTTTTATGGAACAAAATTATTTGTATTATTCTGTATCTTACAACTACATAGTTGTAGTGTAGCAGAAAAACAATGTAAGACTCATATTCTTACATAAATTAGATAATCTGGAAGGGTATCCTAGATAGGACATCCAGTAATATTTTGCATATTTCAGTGTTTCACAATTTTTCCTGACAAATCTTAGAGTTTAGAAGGTTTCCTGATAGACTTTGTATCAATTTTTTTTTTACCAGTCATCTTTTATTTGGAGGTTAATTCCTGTTAGGATATGAAAGGATTCAGCAACAAGAGGGACTTGGGCCAAGAAGATCATGAGGGGAGAGCAGAGCATGTCCTCTTTTTCAGTGGTACTTGAGTAGCCGCTTGTGCTTGACTCCTTGTAGCAAAAGGAGTAGCTGAAGAGCACATAGGATGCCAGCACCATGGTAATCCCTGAGATGTTCCCCTTCTACATGTTGATGTACTCTTTGTAATACCGATAGTAACCTTTTCAAAACACTCCGGCAACGCCACTAGGGCTGAAGCCCTGAATCAAGATCCAGCTTGACAGCTCCCCTAGTTTGACCTCCAGAAGTTTCTTGTCCTTCACTGGTACAACTGGTGCCATCTTGGAGTCCTGGTGTCTGCTGTGCCACCCCTGGCCAGGGCTGCTATGTAGGGGTGCAAGGGCTGTTGGGTAGGGGTACAAGGGCTGCTGGGTAGGGGATGTATCAAATTTTAATTTCATAGGAAGGATTGCATTCAGACCATGCTAGAAAGATCATTACTTGATGTCTTCTTATGGCTTCTCCCTTAATCACTCATCATTCCAACTACCTGTATTAGAGTGTTAATGATTTTGAATTTCTCATTTATATCTTTGGGTCAGTAAATTGAATTTAATCCAGATTACATTTTTGGGTAAAGAGAAACTCAAAAATAGCTTTAAAAATAAGGAATCTACAAACACTTATTAATTATAGGCTTTATAAGAGCCCATCTAATTAAAATAAATTATCTCAATAATTCTTAATAATGAGACTATACAAATTATAAGAATAATCCTAGGAATATTTTTTAGCAATGTTTTTTGAAATGATATACACAGGAAATATTAATGAAATTAGCTATATTTGAGTGTGTCTTTGTATTTAATTCCTTTTATGTTTAGTGAGTTGAAAATGAATCATTTCCCATTTTTAATGGAGTTAATCTGCTTAAATATGGAGAAATGGAAAATTAAATGTATTTGATGGAGAGCGTAATCAAAACTATTATCACAAAATACATACTTTTTCAAAATTGAAAGTAAATTAAAATTATTTTTAACTTTATTTTTACCCATGAATTTTGACTGAGAATAAGTTGTCACTTGATGAGCCACGTGTGGTAGCCTGCACCTGTGGTCCCAGCTATTCCGGAGGTAGAGGTGGTGGAGGATTACTTGACACCGGGAGGTCAAGGCTTCAGTTGGCTGTGATCATGTCACTGCACTCCAGCCTAGCTGACAAAGCAAAAGCCCATCTGTAACAAAAAGAAAAACCAAAAAAACCCTCAAAAAGTTCAAAGTTGTTTATATGGTTTCAATTCGCTGTTAAAAAATTGTCTCACAATTCTTTGATGATGTATTAAATATATGAATGCATGAAGTTTTTATGGAGCATGCAGATACAGTTATTTAAGTGTTATGTTTATCAGCTGGGTAAGGTATATTTTTGAGACATAATCCTTTACATTTGAAAGTCTGGCATTTAACTTAGGCTAAACTTCCCAAACCATAGGGAAATACTCATTGATTCATTAACTTATTGAGCAAATATTTATTGAGTGCTTATATTAAGGCAATCATTTTATAAATGCATGTCATTTTAGGGATCTTTCTCTTGCCACAAATAAAAGAGCAAGAAAGATTGAGTTTTGCTGTGTAAGAGTGATTCTTGAGTTGGATCAAGACGTTGGTGAGAGATAACCAGTCAATTAATTATCTGGACTTCCCAAAATCATCCTTTAATCTTTTTACTTTCCTCTCACTGATTCTCCATAAAACCATAAAGATGATCTCTTGGTTTCATCCTGTTCTATGGATAGCATGCATCTTTACATGTGTTTAATCAGTTTAAAGCAAGATATTGATATCAAACAATGCTATAATTTAAAATGAATACTTTTAAAATAATACTTAAATTTGTTAAATAGCTTCACAAATGTGCCTCTGAATCTGTTTCTAATGGGATTTTGTGAGGGTGTTTGTAGTACCGTGCTAGTCAGTGGAAAATCAGAAGAGTGAATCTGCTGTAATGGTGGGGAGAAGGTATCAAGAATAAGGTACACAAAAATGAATTAAGGTGGTGAATTTATACGAGAGTATCAAGGCAGGAAACTGAAGACACTGCCTAAATAGGAGTGAAGAGACAAGCTACACAGTGGGATGCTTTGAGTTTTGTGGCCATAAAAATGAGGTCAGCTAAGAACAGAAGTATTACTTGGGTTTCAATGAAGGCTGCACTGTGCATAGATTACTTCCAGTTGTAGCAATGGACACTTATCCAAGATAATGACATGCAGGTTAGAAAAATCACATGCAAATTAAGTGATTAGAATCAGAGCAACATGTAGTTTAGGTAGTGCTACCTCAGGTGGGGAGTTTGGTACAGGTAAATTAAGAATTTATTTATTCAATAGAGCACCTACTGTGTATCAGACACTGTTCTAGGTATTTGAGATTGGCCAGTGAACAAAATGATGTAGATCCCTGCCCTTTTGAAGCTTATTTCGAGCAAGAAGAGGCATAATAAATATTGTAAATGTGTACATTTTTTGTTAGGAGATAAGTGCTACAGAAAAGAGTGGCATAAAGAGGATTAGGCGTGTTGGAGGAGGAGATTATGGTAGATTGTTGTATTATATAGAGTAATAATTTGATTTTGAATTGGAGAGTTATAGCAACCTGCTACTTAGTTTTATTTCTTTTCTCTTACAACTTCAGAGAATTGGAAGTTGGGCCTCCCCAGAGAGATTTAGTGGCAGAAGAAGAGAAAGTAAACAGATATATATTTTTCAAGATAATAATAAAATTAGGATAGTTTATTCATGATCTTCTCTTTGTTCTTTAATTTCTTTTTTATTCAGCAATAGGAAATGGTAAAAATATGTTACTAGAAAATGGGCTGCAAATTATCAGTTCTAAAACAGAAATGTAATTTATTGGAAATAAATCTTACTTATGAAGGATTTCTGTAGCGTTTGAGTCATATGCTTCTTAGGAATCTCAGGACAATTTTGTGTAACTATGGTCTACTTAGGGAATTCTAAGTTTTATCTACTTTTCAAAGACCAGTATAATCAATGTTTCTTTGGCAAAACTCTATATATCTTGACAGCTTGTTAAAATAATAGTTCGCTTCTGGCTTTCGATTTCACATATGCAGACTGTATCATAAATTGCTTTACTAAACCTGATGCATATGTATAGTCATGGTAGATTACAGAGATTGTTGCTGATAAAAACTTTAAAGTAAGGCTAAGAATTAGACTATAAACCTGCATCTTGATTAATATGTAATTGTTACTGGAAAAATACAAGTCTAAAGCGTTTCATATATCACTGAATAATGTAATATCTCCAATAGATATTATGATGAAGGACAATAGGAAGGGAAATACCCTTCCCAGCCCCACTGCCCTTCAGTGACTAGAATTGTTTTAAGTCTGTATGGAAAGGCACCATTAATTTTTTATTCCCTGTGACCTGTGTATCTTCTCTTCTCTTCTACTTAATCCTTTCTTTTAAAAAAGTATATATTGATTTCTTGCATATGCTACTAGTGATATGTCCAGAGAAAATGTAGGATTTCTTTGTTTGAAAGAGTTTCTTCCTTTCCTACTAAATCATTTTTGCCTTGCCTTTTCTCCCCTTTTTTTCCTTTATTCTCTTATTCTTCCCTGTTCTTCAATTAATCCTATTTCCCAGTCTCTACCCTTTTAGCACTCCATTAAAAGGATCATCTAATCTGAAATCTAGAATGTTAGGACATATTTGAGAATGCTCATAATGTCTTAGAGAATGTGCTTGAATTCTGATTCTCCTTTCAAGTTTCATTATTGTCTTCACATTTATTCTTCTTTATTCTTCATCATGATCTTGTGTGTTTTTGTTCCTTTGAAGGCCAAAGCAGTTTAAACTTATGTATGTATGTATTTATATATGAATGTTTGTGTCTATCATTTTTTTTTCATTCTTCTAGGAAAGAGGGAAATTGGTAGGAAGGAGTAAAGATGGTAGGGTGTTTTCTCACTTGGTGAGCTGGTCTTCACTTCAGCTGAAAGCACCTATAGTGGAAAAATACATGAAATTTCCTTTTTTGGTGGCTCCCCACAGTTTCTCTGCCAAAACAGTGTCCTGTAGTATTCTTGGGTATGTGTAAGAGTATGCCTTTTTTTTTTTTCCTGTGAAGCTAAAGAAGAATAATAGTGAGGAGGGAAATGGGAAAGGATATCATGCTTGTGAGGCACTTTCTCACATAAGCCACTTTTAGGAAAGATTTTTATGGAAGTTCAGATCTAGCAATTAATCTCCTTAAATATATTTATGTTAGCTATTTGTTACAAAAATCTTCAAGTAATTAGAAGGGTATATCTACTCCAATTTGAAGACCACTGCATTATGCCATATAGTTTCTGTTCCTGCTTATTATTTTTGCCCTCTTACTTCTTTGTGTTAGGTATATTCATTATCATAAGGGTTAACAGTGTCATGTTGTTTATTTTCTGAGTGTAGGAAGTATATAAATGTTATCTGTATGGCTACATTTGATAGTTAAGCACTTGATAAAGATGAAGCAGTGGAAGTGATGATGAGAAGAAAAGGAAGAGAAGGAGAATAAGAAAAGTAAAACAAATTGTAAAAAATTCAACACTTATTTGCAGACACTTAACAATGCTAGATACTATTATAAAATCACTATAAATATAAAATTTTCATTTAGTCCGATTTGTACCCCGAAAGGCACTTAACTATTACTATCTCCATTTTATAGATAAAATTATGGCACTGAGAGGTTAGGAAATTTGTCCAAGCTTTTAAGTGGTGGAAGCAGAATTTGAACCAAGCAGTCTTACTCTAGAAAGAGGCTTAACCATGGTGCCATCTTTCTTGTTATGTGTATGTGTGTGCATATACATGAACCTATATGTGAACATATTCACCAATGCATTAGCTGAGCTAGACCATAAATATTTGTATCAACAGATATATGCACAATATTTTAAACCAGCAGAAAAAGGACAATGTAATTAATGAAGAAAAACATAAATTCAAGGGTTTGAAAATGGGGAAAATAGAAAAATAGTAACAACCTTATTTCTCTCAAGGGACAAAGTGATTTTTTAAAAATAAAAATACAACATTTAAAGATATTTTTATAGCAATTAAGCCTATACCTTTAATATTTTGTGGTATTTACAGAGAAATAATTTTAAAATCTATTTAAACATTTTTCACCTTTGAAATTGTATACTCCGTCAAGATGCACATACTATATTCTTTACAGTTCAGTTTTCACAAATAACAATGACATTTAAACTTTCCTTTTATAGATAAAAAATCAGATTCCTTTTTTTCTAACTTCCCCATTCTTTAACTGTGGTTGTAGAGAAAAAAATGGAAAAATATGCTAAGTTTAAAGATATTTAGTGACCCTCATATATAAAAATAGATAGGAGGAAGGATGAGTAGTAGCTTATCATATTTGAATGAAATATAGTAGTTTCCGATATTTTAATAATTGCTACTTTTTCAGTGTTGTGTCAAAACATTTGAAAAAGTGGATTCTGAAGTCCCTCTGGGATATTTTGAGGAGAGTTCTGTTCTGTGCAGTCTGGACTGGGAAGGAATGTAAAGAAGCACACTGGTATGTCCCCGTATTTACAACTCTTGAGAGGAGGCTTGATAAATGTTTGAGCTCTGTGTGCTTAGCTGCACCAAGGCATTCTGGAAATTAAGTTGATTTTGGGTCAAAGAGTGACCATGATTTTATCCTCCTCTCTCTCCATCCTTAACCAGCCCACTCAGGTTTCCTCCTCTTAAGATAGTGTTCATAGTACTCCAATTGTCTTTAACATAGCAAGGTCCTTTGATAGGCTTGTAAAATAACTTATTACATTTGAAAATGTGGATTATTTTATTGAACAGAAGTATAAGTAATTAACAGAGAAATTATTGTCTCTGATATATCGTGTAGTCATGTGTGAATTACCATTTGGGAGCTTTATTTTCTCATCTTGAAAATGAAGAGGATTGAATGAGATAACCTGAAAACCTTCATCTTAAAAAACATAAAATCAACCTATGCTATTATGTGTGTATATTTTTGCTAACTTATCTTAAAAGTTTATAATACATGCTCTGGAAAGAAAAACTCAAATGAAAAATCCTCAGTATTTCTGAAGCAAAGGTGAAATTGAGAGATTCTAGATGGTTGTGTGAGGCCTGTGTTCCACTTTGGTGTTATCCCTGTCAACATAGAGGCTTTTGTTCTGTTCTGTTTAAATGGCATTTATAACTAGGTCCAAACCAGCTCAGGTTGGCTTTTTAATTCATAGGACTTGCTATGAAGTGGCACTTAACTATATGGAAAATTTAATGTTAAAACCACTTACTTTCCTGTGATTTACAAAGGACCTCCTAGCACAGAATTGTAGAAAATTCTATTAGTGTATGTATTTAACATTATAGTATCATGTGCTTTATTAGCTACATCCAGTACTAGTTTATTTGTACCAGAGTGCTTTTTTTTTGTTAGTGGTTGTCACATTTGAGGTACCTATACATACATATTGCAGCGGATGCTTCGGCCTTCTCATTAGCACAGAGCATTCATTTACTGAAGCTTAGAGACGTACCTTGTAGCCATTGTTGATATGATGGCTGATTTCAGGGTTATTTTATTCAATATCCTGGCATTGATGAAAGTTTATATAGGGAGCAAAGGGTCATTAAAAGGGTAAAATGCAGTATTTGGAAGGTCTAGAAAATCATTCAACTGTAAATTATGACGTTCTCAAGTACATGTCTGTATAGCTACTTCCAGTGATTGAAACCAGTTTTGAAAAGGCAAAATACCTGCAATAGTTTTTGGCTATAACTTCCTAGGGAAGTAGAACTACACTTAGTGTAGTTCCACTGAGACTATTGTGGGATCAATTTGTGGAGCATGGTAAGTGGCTCCCAAAAAGGAATCCCTACTTTGCAGTGAACACTTTACTGTATGGCTTTAGACATTCCTCTGATAAATAGTTCAGACTGTGTTACCTGCAGAGCTTTTCATGTGATTTTTACATTGCCTTATTTTCCAGTTAGTTGTATACAGGAATACTTTTTTTTTTTTATTTGCTTCTCCTCGTTGCACTTTGCAGATACTGTGTTTTCTTACAACGTGAAGGTTTGTGGCAACTCTGTGTCAAGGAAGTCTGTTGGAACCATTTTTTCAACAGCATGTGCTCACTTCATGTCTCTGTGTTACATTTTGGTCATTTTCACAATATTTCAAACGTTTTTGTTACTATTACTTCTGCTATGACTATCATAATCAGTGATTTTTAATGTCACCGTTGTAATTGTTTTGAGGCACCATGACTCACACTCATATAATATGCCTGACCTAATCAGTAAGTGCTAGGTTCTGACTTCTCCGACTCCACTGACCTGCAGTTCCTTTATCTCTCTCCCTCTCCTTAGGCTTCCCTATTTCCTGATACACAACAATATTAAAATTAGGCCAATTAATAATCCTACAATGGCAAGTGTTCAAGTGAAAGGAAGAGTTGCATGTCTTTCACTTTAAATCAAAAGCTAGAAATTATTCAGCTCAGTGAGGAGGGCATATTGAAAGCCTGGATAGGCTGAAAGCTAGGCCTCTTGTGCTGAACAGTTAGCCAAGTTGTGAATGCAAAAGCAAAAGTATTTGAATGGAGTGAAAAGTGCTACTCTAGTGAACACATGGATGTTAAGAAAGTGAAGCAGCCTTATTGCTGTTATGGAGAAAGTTTTTGTGGTTGGATAGAAGATTAAACCAGCCACAAAATTCTCTTAAGCCAAAGCCTAATGTAGAACAAGGGTCTGACTTTCTTCAGTTCCATGAAGATTGAGAAAGGTGAGGAATCTGCAGAAGAAAAGTTTGAAGATAGCAGAGCTCAATTTATGAGGCTTAAGGAAAGAAACTATTTTTATAACATGTAAGTGCAAAGTGAAGCAGCAAGTGCTGATGTAGAAGCTGCAGCAAGTTATCCAGAAGATCTAGCTAAGATCACTGATGAAGGTGATACACTAGACAACAGATCTTCAAGCTAGATGAAACAGCCTTATATAGGAAGAAGATACCATCTAGGACTTCTCTAGCTACAGAGGAGAAGTCTGCATGGGTTCAGAGTTTTGAAGGACAGTCTGACTTTGTTGTTAGGGGCTAATGTAGCTGTTTACTTTAAGTTGAAGCCAATGCTCCTTGACCATTCTGAAAATCCTAGGCCCCTTAAGCATTATGCTGAATATACTCTGATTGTGCTCTGTAAGTGAACAACAAAGCCTAGATGATAGCACATCTGTTCGTAGCACGGTTTGTGGAATATCTTAGGCTCACTCTTGAGACCTACTGCTCAGAAGCAAAGATTCCTTTCAAAATATTACTGCTCATTGACAATGCACCTGGTCACCCAAGAGCGCTGATGGAGATGTACAAGGCGATCAGTGTTTTCCTGCTTGCTAACAATATCCATTCTGTTGCCCAAGGATCATGGAATAATTTTGACTTTCAAGTATTTAAGAAATACATTTGTTAGGCTATAGCTGCCATAGATAATGATTCCTCTGATGGATCTAGTCAAATTAAATTGAAAAATTCCTGAAAAAGATTCACCATTCTAGATGCCATTAAGAACATTAGTGATTCATGGGAGGAGGTCAAATTGAAGTTGATTCTTTGAGGGTTTTAAGATATGAGTGGAAGAAGTAACTGCAGATGTGGTGGAAATAGCAAAACAGTTTTAATTACTAGTGGAGGAGATTTGATGGAATTGCTGCAATCTTGTGATAAAACTTGAATGGATGAGGAGTTGCTTCTTATGGATCAGCAAAGAAAGTAGTTTCTTGAGATGGAATCTATGCTTGTTGAAGATGCTATGAACATTGTTGAAACAACAATGAAAGATTTATAATATTCCATAAATTGAGGTGGTAAAGCAGTGACAGGGTTTAAGAGGATTGACCCTAATTTTGAAATGTTTTACTGTGGGTAAAATGCAATCAAGCAGCATTGCATGCTACGGAGAAATCTTTCATGAAGGGCAGAGTCAGTCAATGTGGCAAGCTTTGTTGTTGTCTTATTTTAATAAATTACCACAGCCACCTCACTCTTCAGCAACTACCACTCTGACCAGTCAATAGCCATCAACGTTGAGGCAAGACACTTCAACAGCTAAAAGATTACAGCAGGCCAAAGGCCCAGATGATTCTTAGCATTTTTTAGTAATGAAGTATTTTAAAAATAAAGTACATTTTTTTAGCCATAATGCTGTTGCACACCTAATAGATTATAGTTTAGCGTAAACATAACTTTTATATGCACTGTGAAACCAAAAAATTTGTGTGACTCACTTTATTGAGGTGATCTGGAACTGAACCTAGGTGTCTCCACTGGTGTGCATACCTCTGAGGTCTTTCCTTGATGTAATGTGTGAGTACCAGTTTCCCCTGCCTAGGTCTTCAGGACTGAAGGTACAGCTTTGAGAAGGTATGAGAGCACTGGAGTGGGAGGTGGCATGCCTGAGACTGGAGCACTAGAGTTGTGGAGTACAGATTGGAAGGGAACATTGGGAAGAGCCATTTCTAAAAAGGAGAGATGAAGGGATTAGCCATGGAGGAGATGAGTGGAATAGCTAAGCAAGGATGTAAACTTCAGGGAGAGCATATCAAGAGGATGGTTGGGTGCTGGGGTATAAGACAGAATGATTTGTAGTAGTTCGTCCCTAGTGTAGTCAAGGAAGGGCTTATTCTAACTGCTGGACCCCGCCTTGATTTCACATTGTGTCCACACTCTTGTTGCCAAGTAATGTTGTTATTTGAGTGTGAAGTTCCTCTGAGGCAAGAAGTGTTTCCTAGTCATGTTTTATCCTATTAGTGTCTAGCACATAGTAGACAAATAAAACTGTGTTGAATTTTAGTTTATATTTGTGAAGACCTGTATATTTAAATTCAAGAAACTTGACAAATGGAGATTGGAGGTTGTAATTTCTTTTTTAAGAGAGTGTGTTAGGGGTGCAGAATGAGACGGCTATGTTTAGTAACTGATAGTCTCACTGGTCACCATCTATCTTCTGGAAAGAAGTATGACTAATCCTACGCATTCCTTTCACATTGGCTTTCTCTGCTTCCTTTTGGCTCTCAGCTTTGTCTAAATTTTAAACAATAACCTAGAAGAGAAAGGTTTTATATTTCATTATCATTTCTTCTAACAACACAGCTTTGTGTGAATAGGACAATCTCAAGTAGATTGTTTACCTTGAATTAAATTTCCCAGGAAAGAGTTCTAGCATTTAACTTTGATTAAAACTGAATGTTTGTTCTCTAGAGGATTGTCAGAAGTCATTATAAAAAGAGCTATGTTTGGAAACAGTGGGTGTGGGACTCCTGAATATAATACTAATTTAAACTCAGGAGTTTTTCATAAAAAATCTTCTTGTTTTTATAAAAAAGAGATGACAGTTTATAAAAAATGTAGTTCTATAATTTTAGATGTTTAAGAACATAAACAATGGATTATATTAATGATATATATAGATTTACAGTATTCCTTGGGACTGTCAGCATGTTATTTAAAAAATAAGTGATATGCGTCTAAAACAATTTAGTATTTTTAATTAAAAAATACTTAAAAAAATTTACTGCTATTATAACTCATAGATATTGGCCTTTAATAGGTAACTCTGTTGGATTGGTTTCTGCCTCAGGAATATTTTGCTGTTACAGATTTCATGGAATAGCAAAGAACAAATAATTTATACATGCTTGTGTAACATAATGTTAAAGAATATTTAGGAATTGAAAATGTTGAGGAACAGCTTTTCCTGGCATGCATGCCTAGAGAGGGTTTGCATCACCACTAGGGACACAGCATTGTTAATATCGCTGGCTTTTTATTACATGTCTGATAATGATTTGTTCACAGCCAGACATACCATATTCAGTTCTGTAGGCTATGCAGTGCATAACTGTAATGATAGTGACATATGTAAAACATACACATTTGTATGTGGTGACTCTGGGTTTTGAATAAGATAAAAAAATGTCTTTACTTAAGGAGTTTACGTTCTAGCAGTCCAGAGAGATAATCAAAATAAATAAGATAGGAATATATCAGACAAAAATAAATACCATACAGATAATTAAAACACTTTAAGGTGATAGTGGCCAGATGGCTGGTTTAGATTAGGTGGTCAGGAAGAAATAGTAAAAGGAAAAGAAGTGGTAATTTAAAAAATAAAATCTTTGGTAAATGGTATAATTAAAATTATTTTATATATATTTTTAGACTGTATCATTTTTGTAGTTTGTTGCTAAAGAGAGTCTAACACAGTTGTTTGTTTTCACTTTGGGTTTTTAAAAACTGTTATAGCAATAGGATATATATATATTTTGAGACTGAGTTTTGCTCCTGTTACCTAGGCTGGAGTGCAATGGCGCAATCTCGGCTCACCACAACCTCTGCCTCCCAGGTTTAAGCGATTCCCCTGCCTCAGCCTCCCGAGTAGCTGGGATTACAGGCATGCACCACCTCGCCTGGCTAATTTTGTATTTTTAGTAGAGATAGGGTTTCTCCATGTTGGTCATGCTGGTCTCGAACTCCCGACCTCGGGTGATCCACCCACCTCGATGTCTGAAAGTGCTGGGATTACAGGCTTGAGCCACCACGCCTGGCCATGGATATATTTTTTAAAGATACATTTTGGATTTTCACACACACAAAAATAAGTGCATTATACTGTTTGGATGTTTGTCTGCTCCCAATCTCATGTTGAAATACAATTCCCAATGATGAAGGTAGGGGAGGTATTTGGGTCATGGGGGTGGATCCCTCATGAATAGCTTATTGCCTTCCTCATGATAATGAGTGAGTTTTTGCTCTAAGTTCATGCAAAATCTGTTTGTTTAAAAAGAGTGTGGCACCTCTCCACTCTTGCTTGCTGTCTTGCCATGTGGCATACCTGTACCCATTTCACTTTCTGACATGATCAGAAACTTCCTCAGGCCTTCACCAGGAGCAGATGCTGGCACTCTGCAACCTGTCCAGCCTGTAGAACTGTGAACCAAAATAAACCTCTTTTCTTTATAAATTACCCAATCTTAGGTATTGCTTTGTAGCAATGCAAACAGATAACACAGTGCAGTTTTGCCTAATCACCTAATGTTAGATTCTTTGAGTTTAACTTAGTGACAGTATTATCAGTATAATAAAATATTTAGGGCTTAAAAATTTTTGAGTTACTCTATTTGGATTTTTTACATAATCAGAAAACAAGGTTTAGAAAGTTTTCGTATATGTAGTGTGTGTGTGTGTTTAAGAAGAAAAACCTTGGAAGACAAGTCCCAGCTGTCTTACCTAAGAATACATTTTTATTTAAGTGTTCTAGATTATGAAATACTATGATGAGAAATTTTGTTTTTGTGTTTGTACATTGTTTGGTTAAAAGTGTACTTTCCAGCATAATGTCTTTTTTTTTTTTTTTAAACAAAGCATTTCCATGTTGCCTGTTGGTTTTTATGTTTAATATCCTAATGGATTTTAAATAGAGGGTCAAGTGGATATGATATAATTTATATAATCAATCCTACATTTTAATAATTTTTGCTTTTTCTGGAGTTTTACTGGACAGGTTCTCTTGTCTAATCTGCTGCCACTGGACTGCCTAGCATGTGTGTTCTCTCAACAAATCTGTTGTCTTTTTTGCTGATTCTGGGTCTCTGCTTTGGCCTCTCAAACACAGTGCCATCTAACTTGTCAACAGAGGTCTGGCAGGACAACTGGTGTGCATGGCAAGAAGTTTAAGAAAATCCCATGAGTGCCAAGATGATGGGATTGGGAGGGAGGAAGTATGCAGAGGAAATTCTAGGTTGGCTGTCTACATCTGTAGGAAATCTGATAGCTGCTATCCTTGACGAATGGGCTCCACTGCATGAGTATGGGAATGCCCCCAAAACACTGAAGGGTCTGGAAGAACTGTTGCCACGGGTGGATCTAACTAAACGAAAGTGAGAAGCCCAAGCTATGGCAGCTGTGGTTGGCTGGCTGCTTCTATATATTTTTTTCTCCTGTATTTTGGAGTATAAAAATAGATTGTCCAATTGTGAATTTCTTTAAAAATATATGTAGTGGGGACAAGTGCAGGTTTCTTACGTATGTATATTACACAGTGGTGTGGTCTTGGCTTTTAGTGTGTCCCTCACCTGAATAGTGAACATTGCACCCGATAGGTAATTTTTAAACCCTTACCCACCTTGCACCCTCCCGCCTTTTAGTGTCCACTGTTCCAGTCTATGTGTCCATGTGTACTCATTGTTTAGCCTTCACTTGTAAGTAAGAATATGCAGCATTTGACTTTCTGAGTTATTTTACTAAGGCAATGAACTCCAGTTCTAACCATGTTGCTGCCAAGGACATGATTTTATTCTTTTTTATGGCTGCATAGCATTCTAAGTTGTATATATACCACATTTTCTTTATGAAATCTTCCATTGATTGACATTTAGGATGATTTCATACCTTTGCCATTGTGACTAGTGCAGAGATAAACATAGAATTTCAAGCATCTTTTTAATATAATGATTTTTTCCCTTTGGTTAAATACTCAGAAGTGTGATCAGTAGATCTAATGGTAATTACACTTTTAGTTCTTCGAGAAATCTCCATACAGTTTTCTATAGAGCTTGTACTAATTTACATTTTTACCAAGAGTTTATAAGTGTTCACTTATTTGCATACAATGGAACTGTAAGTCCAGTTAAACCTCTTTCTTCTGTAAATTTCCCAGTCTAGGGTATGTCTTTATCAGCAATGTGAAAATAGACTAATAAGGGGGCAGTTTCCCTCATGCTGTTCTCGTGATAGTGAGTGAGTTCTCATGAGATAAGCATCTGGCATTTCCCCTGCTGGCACTCATTCTCTCTCCTGCTGCCCTGTGAAGAGGTGTCTTGGCTTTTAGTGTAAGAACCATGTAAGAAACCTGCACTTGTCCCACTAAATGTGGGAAATTCACAATTGGACAATCTATTTTAATACTCCAAAATATAGAAAAAAAACTACAGAAGCAGCCAGCCAATCACAGCTGCCATAGCTTGGGTATCTCATTTTCATTTAGTTAGATCCACCCCCAGCAACAGTTCTTCCAGACCCTTCAGTGTTCTGGGGGCATCCCCATATTCATGATTGTAAGTTTCCTGAGGCCTCTCCAGACATACAGGACTGTGAGTCAATTGAATCTCTTTTCTTTATAAATTACCCAGTGTCAGGTTTCTTCATAGCAGCATGAGAATGAACTGATACAAGAGGTATTTCACCTTCTTTGTTAAATATATTCCCCAATTTTTTTTTGTAATTGTTTTAAGTGGGATTGCTTTCTTGATTTGGTCCTTGGCTAGGTCAGTATTGGTGTATAGAAATGCTACTGATTTCTGTATATTAATTTTGTATCTTGAAATTTTACTGAATTCATTTATCAAATCTAAGAGTTTTTTGGTGGAATCTTTAGGATCCCCTAGATGTAAGATCATATCATCAGTGAAGAGGGATAATTTGACTTTTCTAATTTGGATGCCTTTCAATATTTTCTCTTGCCTGATTGCTCTGGTGAGAACTTCCAGTATGATGTTGAATAAGAGTGGTGAAGATGGTGGGAATTCTTGTCCTTTTCCAGTTCTCAGAGGGAATGCTATCAACTTTTCTGTACTAAGTATAATGTTGGCTGTGGGTTTGTCATATATGGCCTTTATTATGTTGAACTATGCTCCTTCTATACCTAGTTTGTTGTGGATTTTGATGATGAAGGCATGCTGAATTGTACTGAAGGCGTTTTCTGCGTCTATTGAGATGATCACATGGGTTTTATCCTCAGTTCTGTTTATGGGATGTATCACATTTATTAATTTGTGTCTTTTGAACCATCCTCGCTTCCCTAAGATAAATTCTACCCAGTCATGATGTTCCAGCTAATCTCGCTTCACTGACACCATTTGTATAGGGAAAATTGTGTTTTCCCTCTACTCTCATACCACAGCAATCATCAACACAGAAGACTGCTGTGAACATATGTGTGGGGTTTTTTCTCGCCAGACTCGAAGCAGTGGACACCAGCTGGGTGTCCTCTAATTCAGTTCTGATGCTATCTACTTGGAGATAGTGTCAGATCCCACAGGTTTAGTGCTCAGTTCCTAAGACTGCACCTTTCTCCATTCCCCTTCCACCAGTCTCAAGTCTAGGCCTCTGGAACTTCTGATGGACTGGCTTCAACTTACAGTTCCCATGACCCCCTCTTTGGGTTGAATTAATTTGCTGGAGTTGTTTACCAAATATGAATTTCTGAGTACTACTTTTTGTTGTCCAAAGAATACAATTGTTTTCTTTTTAATCTGCTGAAAGTTTGGAAAAAGTACAAATATCTTAAAATAGAAATTAGGAAAGATTTGGCTTCATTATTATTCCAATTATTATTAGACATTGAACAAAGGTCTCAACTGGAATCAACAGCAACAACAACAAAAGCCATTACTTCTGAAAGAGAGATTATACTTCTATGACTTGTCTGTAAAGTTGAGAATCAGAGCTTTTGGTGGAGTTTTGGTAAAGTTTGATGGAGGCCACTTTTCAACTGTAGCAAATTGTTTATTTCTTTTGTGATCTTCAGTTATTTCTACATTTTTGTGGACCTAACCACCCTCTTTTTGGCTTTAATATACATTATGGACCTACCCACCCAAATATTAGACTTAAAAAATTATGTAATTGAAAATAAAGTTGGCTGGAAAAAACCTGTGTGATCTTGCAGTCTCCACATGCACATTTTTTGGCCACCTATATTAGGTGGGTGTTAGAGTACCATGGTCCTTGCTTATAGAGTTCATAGATTAATAAAAGGAATAAGTAAAATACTTTATTATATATGAGAAAACTGAGACCAAGCAAAGTGACTTGCTCATGAGTATACAGCAATTTCTCTTTTGACTAGTGAAATCTTGAGAAAGTCCAAAGTTCATTAGTGATGGGTATTGTTGTACCACAGGTTGCATTTCCTCTCTAGGTTTATCTGGATTTTGTTATCTAGCAAAAGAGCTATAAATCCTGGCCATATGCCACGGAGGTACTGCAAGTATAACATCTATTACTGAGATGGAACCCTTTTGTGGTCAAGATAAAAAAGGCCACAGTGTGTAATTTGTTTGTTTTTGTTTTTGAGACGGAGTCTCACTCTGTCGCCCAGGCGGGAGTGCAGTGGCAGGATCTTGGCTGACGGCAATCTCTGCCTCTTAGATTCAAGCCATTCTCATGCCTCAGCCTCCTGAGTAGCTGGCATTAAAGGCACTCACCACTATATCTGACTATTTTTTATATTTTTAGTAGAGATAGGCTTTCACCATGTTGTCCGGGCTGGTCTCAAACTGCTGACTTCAAGTGATCCACCTCCCTTTTGGCCTTCCAGAGTTATGGGATTACAGGTGTGATCCACTGTGCCCAGCCTGTATTTAACTTTAATAGGTATTTTGTCTATTTACCTCCTGTAGTAAAAGAGAAAACAATACATAAAAATATTCATGAGCTGGCATAGGTTCTTATTTTGTGCATCCAGCATCCAGGACAATATTTGGATATATTACTTAGATCTCCTAAAAATAATTACTTTTAAAAAGATAGTTTCAAATAGTTATCACACCACTTTTCTAAGTAATTACTTTTATTTGCCCTGCTTAAGTAAGGATTTTGGCAAGATGATGTAGAGTCTGATAAATCAAGGGAGTACAAGGATTTTATCTATAGTTGTTTACCTCTTTTTAGGCTGTCAGTATTATATATCTCGGAACTATAGATCTATTATAAATTCAGATTTTGAAAAAATTATAGAAGGCTAAAAGGTATATTCGATGACATTTTAGCTTTTCCTAAAAATGTATAAATTTATATGCTTTTATTTTTTCCTACCAGGAAGGAAAAGAATAATAATATCCTGTTATTTTTAGATTCCATATCTGTAGTTTTCAGACATATTTCAGTTAGGTTATTCAGAAGGCATGTCGTAGATATTGTGAAAAATTCAAACATATTTCTTTGTTATTAATTTTCAATTTTTTTGACTTATGTATTCTCTAATTTTGCTCTTTTCCCAATTTTAATATTATAATCAGAATTTCAAATAGGACTTTGTAAGTTATGAAATAAAACCCCCTGGATGAGAGGATGAGTACCTTAAGAATATAATGCATTTCATTATGTTTGCTTTGTATACATGTGGCAATAGCCACTGAAAGGGAAGTAAACTGCATTATAATCATTCTTGCTCAGAAACTCATGTCCAGTTGGCTAATTTTAGAACCAAGACCCTAAGCCTTCTACTTTAATTCTTGCCCAAGTATACTTGCTATATAATACTGTGTTGCCCTTTTCCAGCTCTGGTTTTGATTTTTGGGTCTGCATTTGTCAAAATACAGGCTGATTTGTCCAATAAACAAACTAGTGAAATTTATTTTGCCAACATGATAAATGTTTGTAAAAATGTTCCCCAAAGAGATTTCTAGGAAGGTATCATTTCTTCAAAATTCTTTTGACTTTGAAAGGCAAAGTTTAGTTGTGGAAGTCTCAATTTAAGGAACACAAGCTATTTTATCTGAGTTGGAGCTCAATTAGATATGAATCTTTAAATTGTTTACTTAATTCTTCTGTGCTGTTGTGAAAGGGTGGTATTTCATAAATATGAAATCAGGAATTCTACATTTTTTAAAGCTAAGTTTTAGTGCTTTTATTACATATTGGACAGGTGTTATCCTGCTGTTGAATTCAGGAACCACGCCTAGCACCAGCTGTGGGGGCTGAAGCTTCCCTGGTCTATGTGTGGAAAGCTTGTTTGTTTAGGCTGCCAAGCCAGAGAAGGCATCATGCTTTTCACTCAGGCCTTGCTTCTTCTGATGACAGGTAAAAGATTGGCAAAGTTGAGTTTTTAAAAAGAATAGGTTAGTTGTTTCTGGAGATTAGAAGAAGGGACCTTTTTGGTGTCGATATCCATAGACATGCTTACCGGCTGCCCTGACTCCCACATATATGTACCTGTATCAACATGCATTTCCCTCCATACAGTTACTGGCGATTCTTGAAGCTGCTCTTGAAGATCATGGGCAACCCCCAGATTAATATACAAGTGTTACTTAATGAAAGAAGAAAAAAGATTGCATGTTCTTTTATTTGACAGAAAGCACCATATTCATCCATTCACATGTCCTGAGCATCTATTTGTCCATCTGCTCATGTATCTATCCATCAACCCATCTACCCATCCATCTACCTGTCCATCCTTCATTCATGTTTTATTTGATACTTTGTTTGTCAAAACTCTGTATATTTTATTTTTACACTTTTAAAATAGAGAACCATACTGCTTCGTAAGTACTTACGGAAAATGAAAGAATGATTCATGGCAACTATGAAGGTGTTCTAGTAGAGAGTATATACATATTTGTTTGTGGTTGTATAATAATGTAGTTTGAAGCATTAATAGGTTTGGAAAGGTAGTATAGATAGTCATTTCAGCTTTGCTCATCTTAGACTCATTTTATATTTTGGAAAGTCTTCCTGTGAACTTTTTGTACTCCTCTAGTTTTAAAATAAAGCACATTGTCAGTAAAGCAGAATTAGATTTTTTTGGTGAAAATAAAATTGATAGACACTTGAACATTTCTTTAGAAAGTTACTCTATCAAAGAAAATTTTAAAAGGTTTTTAAAAGATTTTACTCCTTTTACTGAAAAGAGTTTCTCTTCTTTTGAATTGATTATTAGTTTATTTCACATATGAAACATCTTGTAAAGGTTTTATTTAGGACAGTAGAAAATCACTTTAGTATTTTTAATCATTCAATTTTTTATATAGAATTTTTTCCTAGTCCTTATTTCTTTAAAAAATTACTATTGAAACCCTATATTTCTTTTGACATTTTCAGTATTCATTTTTCTCCTGCTTTAGTCTTTATCATCTATATATGAAACAGAAATTTCTTTTTAAGACAAAGAAGACTTATTTCAAAAACAAGATTCTATTTACTCTATCATTTTCTGTAAGGGTGAAATACAATATAAGGGAACAACAAAGAAAATCACTCTTCTAGAATATTGCAAATTCTAAAAAAAGGAACATAAAGATTCAAATGCACACAATCTGCTGACAGGACTGAGCCAATGAGGTTTACGGCATGCGTGTGTTGTGACACAGCCTACACTTGTACTGGGGCGTACCATGAAAGATGAAAAAGTGAAAGCGGGTACTAATAGCACTCCGATTTTAAAATGAATGTCATTATTAGTCCAGCAAAATTATATTCATACCTATATCTTAAATCTAATGTGTTTCATGGGAAGAAGATGTCAGCGATACGAACTTACCTAATAGAACTGAGCCTGAGGCTCTGTGTTTACTCTTATGACATTAAAGATGTAACTATTTTTAAATCTTTTGATATGTGGGGCTAGATTTATAATTTAATACTGTAATAAATATTAAGAGTGCTAATTTTTTTTTGCATAATGGAAACATAGCATGGAGATTAACAAGCTGATCAATAGTCAAGATCATTTTGCAAGGTTGTTCCGAGATTCACACTGTGCTGGCACTCTGCATAGAAACACTCTTCTGTTTAAGGTTCATTGAGTTGGATCACTTAATTACATCTCAGAGTTGTAGCTTTAAATTCTCACATCTTTCTATTTCAACGTGGTAATATAGTTTTCTATTAAATTGTGACAGTAATTATTATATGTACTAACAAATGAAATCAGGTTTATTTGTTTTTTTGAGATGGAGTTTCACTGTTATTGCCCGGGCTGGAGTGCAATGGCACAATCTCGGCTCACTGCAACCTCCGCCTCTCAGGTTCAAGTGATTCTCCTGCCTCAGCCTCCAAAGTAGCTGGGATTACAGGCATGTGCCACCACACCCGGCTAATTTTTGTATTTTCAGTAGAGTCGAGGTTTCACCATTTTGGTTAGGCTGGTCTTGAACTCCTGACCTCATGAGCCACCTACCTCGGCCTCTCAAAGTGCTGGGATTACAGGCGTGAGTCACTGTGCCTGGCCGAAATCAGGTTTTCTATTTATTTTTTGTTCTAGAAGTCTCTTTTCTCTTGGATCACTGAATGTTCTTCATTTTCTTTTATAATATACTGCTCAGTCCTAAGAAGTGCCCTAATATTAATATTACCTTTCTTAACTGACTTTTCTCAGTCTTTAGAACAAAACATTTCATTCGGTTTAGGGATCATTTGGTAGTACCTATAGAAAATAATTTGAAACAAATTACAAAGTATCTTGAGTCTGAACCTCTGGCCCAACTCAGTTGCTGGGAATTTTTTTTTTTTTTTGAAGTCCTTGTCCTTTATTGGGCAAGGGGTGAGGGAAGTAGACAGACCGGTTGGACATAGTAGGTGGGTGTGTGAGAACAAAACGCTACCCGAGAGCCAACCAACCCACACTCCCCTGAAATGGATACTAATGTGCTTCAAACTCTGGGCACTGGTTTCACACACAGCCTCTTCGAGGGATGAAAGGGGCTCTTGTTAAGCTTTTTGTTACCCTCAATCATGGAGGCAAGCTCTGAGTTCTGGTTTTCCTAGGACACTAACTCTAGTCACAAAGATCTCTGGAGTGATCAAGGATGGAGAAGTGAGTGGCAGGGTGAGTTTCGAAAGGATAAGCAGAACAAGAGTCTTGCCCAAGCAGTGGGCAAGTGGGAATCTTTTAGAGGATTATTTGAGGTGAAAGTCCAGTGATATTTCTATCCTTGGCCACTAACAGATAAATGATGAAATAATTCTAAGGTCTTTGCTAGTGAACTCTGTAAAGACTACCAGTCTTGGATGATCAGTAAAATAAGGAGTTTGCATCTGAAAGGGGGCAAATGAAAAACTATCATGACATTAAAGTGGTCAGTAATGCAATGAGACTAAGAGTTAGGACTTTGTAACTATACTCATAAAATAAGATGAATTCTGGCTCACCTCAGTTCCTGGCCCAAATTTAAAAGCATGGTTGTACAATTGCATGAATAGGTATATGGGTTAATATTTTTTATAATTAATTACTACTATTTATTAAACACCAAACACGGACTTTCATTTTTTTAAAAATCTCATTTAACCTTCACATTAAGCATGAGAGATACATAGTGATAGCTACATCTTGCAGATCATAAAGAAATAATATTGCAGTAAACCCACATATGCCAGAATTTTGGTTAAGTTGTTTACAAAGGCAAACTGCTCATCAAAGAAAATGTGACCAGCCACAAAAGGGACGTCATAACATATTTAAAGTCTCTAAATAGATAGTAGACAATTTACAGAGCACTTTGATATTTGTCCTTTGTCCATTTTTTTTTTTATTGGGCAGAGTTGCTATGTGAAAGATTTGCATTTTTAATTACTTCCTGGTCTAGGGAAACCGTTCTAATCCCTGACTCTTCACTTTTGGGATTTCAAGACTTTAGAGCATTATTTCCCAAAGTGAGTTCCAGGTAAAACTTGTTATTGCAAAACCCCTCAGTGGTAATACCATCAAATGTGAATGAATATACCTTTAATTATTTAAAATGAAATACATGCTGCTGTGATTTAGTGGTGAATAAGCAAAACCTAATTTATATTGGTGATTGAAAAGATTATAGAATCTGCCAACAGCAGTATATAAAATATAAAAAGGAAGGATTTAATGTACATATATTTATTTTAAATTATTTTGACATATTCAAGAAGCAACTACCAGAAATATGTAATTTACCCTTTTTAGCTGTAAAACAAAGTTTATGTATTGTAAGCTTACCTACATGATATTTCATACCCTAGGATGAACTTTCCGCTTCCTGTACCCAATCTGGCAAAATTTTACTTACCCTTCATGATCCTGAAAATACCCTGCCTGTTGTGTTTTTGTAGCACTAAATGTGTATCATGCAATTCATTTCTCTTTTTCTGTAACATTTAGAGACGTCTGCTTCTTAGAGGTGTTTGACAAATATTTGTGGAATAAATGAAAGAGTGGATGAATAAATTATATTTTTAATTAATTTAGCAAGCTTTTAAAATTCAGTCATAACTATATGGACCAGTTTTTCTGACTACTTGATCTAAAAATGATCAGAAAGGATTTCCCTTTCTGTTTTTCACATAAACATTTACTACTTTGATTACATTTATATTTCAGTTGAAACAAACAACTGAGATGACAACTGGAAAACCACAGAGGACAATATATGAAGGAAACTTACAATGACTTCATGAAATGACTAATGACCTGGATTTAGAGGAATGTCAGAAGTACACATGGCTAGCATTCCATTATGCCTTATAATTGCTATAATGGCAGCAGAGTATGTAAACCTGAAAGTCACTTTACAGAGATTTTTGCCTGGTGGTCAGCAAATGTCATGCAATTCTGTGACCCAATAAGCACATATTTTACAAAGGTTTTAAAGTCAAAATATGGTGATTGTTTCAAATGTTTTGGTTTTGTGATAGAATTCCTTAATATAATTTGGCTTTCAGAATGATCTGTTATAAAATATTGAAAATATAGTTTTAATTAATATACAATGAAGATAAATAGTTTGGAATGTGTGAAATTACTCTTTTAAGAGTCTCCACATTTAAAATATAGTTTTAAATAGCATGGTTATACATCATGCATAGATGATTATACAGATGTAATAAATCTCAGCTATTATTCAGGTACCTTGTGATATATGCATCACCTAATATATTTAAATGCTGAACTTTTGTCAGTAGAGAAAAAAAGTCACCAGTAATATCTAAAAATTAGCATGACTTAGTCTAGGATACTCGCCTTCACAGTTTATTAATTACTTGCAGTGTCTAGCCTCTCTCTTTTATTCATACCACAGCCAAACACAGTACTAGCCTATCAGTTGTAAGAATCTACAGAAACCACCCATCTATCTTCCTTCTCTCCCTCATTCTCTTCTTCCCTCTCTCCTTCCTTCCCAGCTCCTTAAAAAGATACTTGTCGTGCACCTGCATTGTAACACTGTGTTAAATGAGGGAGACACTGTGATGAGTAGAAAGTACCTTACTGTAATTAAGGTTCTACAGATGCTGTTTACATTTGTAAACAGTAACTTCTAACGAATCAGAATTCATTTAAAAAAATCATACTTCTCAGAGTTTGTGAATGGGTTTTGTAAAAAACAGGACATGTTGGTATACGTGATAAGATTGATTACTCAAAGTTGATCAAATGCCTATACTGTTCATTTCATTACATTATCTCTGCAATAGAAAGAACTAGACTTGCTTTCCCATTGACCGTCTGCAACAGCTGTCATGCTCAGTGTAGCCATTAGTATAGTTAACTGTCTTTTTCTTTAAAAAAAGTTTCAACTGTATCTACAGATAGTTTTTTATTTGTTTCAAAACAATTATTTTAGGCTGGAGAAGTTTGAAATTTCTTATGTGTTCTCTCAGTTTGTGTGGTAGTAAAGTGCTCACAGAGTCACAAGTTAGAAAACTTGATTTCTTTCTCCATTTTATTAATTGTGAGTTTGAATGACCAACTTAAGTATTTAATTTCCGTTATTTATAATGAAGTACTTTTCAATTCAGGCTGAATCTCAGAAGAAAAAAATAAATATAAAAATGTAACTATAATTACTTTAGAACAATTGAAACATTTTCATTGTGATAAAAATATATATAACATATAATGTACCATTTTAACCATTTTTAAGTGTATAGTTCAGGGACATTAAGTGCATTCTTATTGTGGTACAGCCATCTTCACCATCCATTTCCAGTATGTTTTCATCTCCCCAAACTGAAACACTGCATTCATTAAGCAGTAACTGTGTGATGCTTCTCCACTACATCCAGTGTCTGGTAACCACCTTATCATTTTATTTTTCTATGAATAGGACAATATTTTATGAGTAATGGCAGTAAATTATCATTTTGCTCTGTGAACCCTGAAAATCTGAGACCAGTCTCAGTTAATTTAGAAAGTTTATTTTGCCAGGGTTGAGGACATGTGCCTGTGACACGGCCTCCAGAGGTCCTGATGACAAATGCCCAAGGTGGTCAGAACACTGTTTGGTTTTATACATTTTATGGAGGCATGAGACATCAATCAACGTATATAAGATGAACATTGGTTCTGTCTGGAAAGGTGGGATAACTCAAAGCAGGGAGGGGCTTCCTGGTTGTAGGTAGATAAGAGACAAAGTGTTGCCTTTTTTTGAGTTTTTGAGTTTCTGATTAGCCTCTCAAAAGAGGCAATCATATACACATTTATCTCAGTGAACAGAGGAGTGATTTTGAATAGAATGAGAGGCAGGTTTGTCCTAAGCAATTCCCAGCTTGACTTTTCCCTTTAGCTTAGTGATTTTGGGGCCCATTTCCTTTCACAGCTCCAAATCATCTAGGTAAGACATTTTTTCTTCCTTTTTAAAAAATCTTTAGTAAGTGTAACTTACTTTCTCAGGGCCTAATCAGAGAAACAGAGCTACAGGAATATGTATATTCCAAGTTTAAATTCAGTTCTTTAATGTATTTAACAAAACTTCTCATTTTTGATTAATAATTTGAAATTTCTTGTTCTCGGCTGCCGATATATTCTTCATATATTGGAAAAAATTATTCTACAGCTGTAGGAGGCAGCAACAAGTAAGGCAATTATACAAATGCAATTTATTTAAAGCTTTAACCATTTATGTGAAGCTAGGCATTTGATTTGTATGGCAATGACTTTCAGAAATCGGATTTGTAATTTATTTGATGTAATTTCAGCCTGGGAATATCTTTGCAATACAATAATGAAAAAATAGTTTATTGAAAGATGGCTTAATGAAATGTAAAGAGTATGAAATGAAATGTAAATCAAATATAACTTAGGGGCTATTTGCATAAATGGCATTTAGCTATTGGGCATTTTTATATTTGTATATGCATTTTCATAGTACAAAAAGGTGGTTATACAAATGTTTGTTTCATTAGGAACAACCTCTTAAATATAATTAGATAACATAAATTTTTGTGTATTTTTTATTTTCTTAAATGAATTAGTATTGTCAGGCCAGCATTTGATTTGATCAACATATTGTTTACTCAAAGAAAAACCTTAGTGGTTTGAATAACCTTAACTGTAAATGCATTAAGAACCTCACTGGCAGTAGCACTGCAAAGCTCAAAGGCACTCAGTGTAACCTAATTACTAGGAATGACATTCGTATTAGTGCTAGTGAGATGTGAGCTTTTTGTACTGAAGGCTGAAGAGATATCAGATTAGGTACAGAGTGAGTAGAAGGGACGTATTTCAAATTTACCTTTTAAATCGTAGAATTCAATGACAATGATGTGACTGGGTTATTGATATTGGTGGCGCATATAGGATGAAGAAATGAGTATGTACAGATTACTAATTAGTGAATATATATTTTAATCGAGACATAATTTTCTAGCATCGGAGTCAAGGTTTTATTGGGGACCTGAAACAGACCATTTGGAGGCAGTCTTCCTAAAAAAATTAAAAATTACAAATACAAATTTATATACAAGTCAATATGTATTTAGAATGAGAAAAGAAGTCACAACTGATTGCAGTTTCAAAAAAGATGATCAATGACATTATCATAATAATATTTGGAAAAATAGCTGCTGATTACACTTTTAAACTACCTTTTTTTTACATCTATAGGATGCATAATATTTGAGTGCCTCCTCATATGACAATGACTTTATAATATAATTTTTTATAGATATGGAAAGATAAATTAGAGTTTCCTGTAGTATGGTTAAGAAGATTTTGTTATATTACTGATAATTGAGCTGTATAAAATGTGCATCTTTACTCACAGACATAGTGTTTATAGAACAGCTACAGATTTGGCCTCTGCAAATGCAGTGTCTGAGAAGTTCTATTTCATTGTGAATACCATCAAAAAGAAAAAAGAAAGGTCTGCTGCATTTGTAATTGTATATGCACTATCAGCTGTATTCCTAATAAGAAAAACTTGACTAGGCATTGATTAAAATGGAATTATCTGCTTATACTATTTTGTCTCCTGATTGGAAGAATTTTCCACAGAGTAGTTTTGGGCTGTGTAAATTCAGACTGCACTTCTCTCCCATTTGCCACAAATCTATAGTTCTAGTTGCCATTTGTGGCAGAGGTTACACATTCAGGGCTTTTCATAGACTTCTGACTACCTTCGTATCAGGACCCCATGTGAGTTAGTGTAGTGGGAAAGGGATGTTTTCCTAGAAGCCACTCCTGTACTGGAACAGATTGTAAATTAATTATACATAGAAATGATTGAGAACCACTTACATATATCCCACTAAAAACAAGGTACTACCAATTCTGAATGTACCACCCAAACTGAATATATCACCCTTTGCGTGATCACCAGCTTGCTCGCTGTGACTCCCTCCACCTGACACCAGTAGAAGATTGGTGGAGGGGAACTAGGAGTGGAAAGAGAAAGATATTTTGTGTGAAAAATATCTTACTTTTGCAAATTTTACTAAAATATATAATCATGGACACATTGCTAAGACCCCTTTCAGGTACCTGCAGGGACATTTTCAAATGAGGAGGCCTGAAGCTTAAGCTTTCTGATGAGTTTTATGGTAAACTCAACTCTGTCAAATAAGCGCTGTTTCTGCACTGATAGAAACCTAATATGGTAGCTTCTAACCAAATAGAGCTGTTGAATACTTGAGATGTAGTGAGTGCAACTAAGGAATTGAATCTTTAATTTCATGTACTTTAAATTATTCTCAATTTAAACAGATACTTGTAGTTTATGGTTAATGTATTGGACAGTATATATCTAATTTATTAATATATTTATGTAAAATTAAGGCTCATTTAATTCTATTGAAGGTATTATGTATCATACCATATTCTGCTTAACTTTGGATGTCATTTAGGCATTAAACTCTCAATTGTAGCCTAATTGTATACTACATATGATTCATGTATTGCCTACTGAGTAAGTAAGCAATTTTCATAATTATGGACAAATAGTATGCTGGCAGACCTATGCATATTAAACTGAAAAAATACTTTTAAAGTGGTTCTTCTGGTTGGGATTTAAAAAATATGATTATTAGAACCAATTATATTTAAAAACCTACATTATGGGCTAAAATATGTGTTTTCAAAGCAAAGGTTAAAACTTTTTACATGAAGTACTTTCATTTTTCTCTTAGGAAATTTAATAAGGCATCTCCAAAGACAGAGGGAAAGTGGATTATTTGGTTGACATGCTTAATATTTTATTTCACTGCTTAGTTTGCTAATCCTAGTGGTTCAAACCAGATTTCAAAATCTGGGCTAAATCTCTATCATGCTGTAATATGGCATGTGACAGAAACTCCTGAATATTCAATTGGTAGAAAAAGAGAAAGCATGCATATTGTTTAGTACAATCGTGTGAACTGCTATGACATACCATTACATACAATTTTCTGAAAGACTGTGTATTTTATTCATTGTATGCCTAGCACAAGGAAGATATTTTTCATTATTGTTAATGCAGTGAATAGATGACTTTTCAGGCATCATATATAAAGTTTTAATATGTACTTTAATAGAATAACTGATGATTTTCTGTTTATGTGCTGTTGCTTTTATTTGCACAGTTGGGTGTTGACAGAAATTTGGAATAGATGTTCTCTATGCATCTACATGTAATAATTTTAATTAATGTTTAGAATGACCAGATTAACTTTTAAAAATTGAGACAATATTTACATAATATAACAAACCATTTTAAAGTGTGCAATTCAGGAAATTTATGCAAAATCTCTTCAGAAATTTAGGACTCATGATATGTTTTATTTGCAGATTTCAAAATTTTGTGTTTTCCTGCATTTTTTTTGTTTAAAACCTGTAAAACCTGTAAAACCTGTATATGTTTAAAAATTAAAAACATTTTTAATTATCACTTGGTAGTAATTTGTAAAATCCTAAGTAGAATTTTATGTTGTTACATGAAATTTCTTTAAAATTGAGAATTTTAATCCTAGATTGCTTCCTGATAGATTGGTCACTGCATTTTTTTCTCAGGTGTGTAATGTTTTTCTATAGGCTGTGGTTGTGGCATATATACTAGTTGTAATTTGGCTTTTCAAAATATCAAATGCCAACTATATGTAAAATAAATAAATTTTTATGTCTATGAAATTCAGTTCAATTGTCAAAATGTACAAAAGCCCCAAATGTCTTTTTGTTGACTTTAGTGATTTGTCAACCCGAAGGTAACAGACTATATTAGTTTCCTATTGCTGTGTAATAAGCCACAAACTTAGTGGCTTATAAAATATTAATTATCTCAGAGTTTTTGTAGGTCAAAAGTCTGGACATAGCTGGATCTTGTGCTCAAGTTCTTATATGCTAAAGTCAAGGTCTCCCCTGGGCTACAGTCTCACCTGGGATCTCACAGGATCCTCTTTCATCTTCATGTGGTTGTTTGCATAATCCAGTCTTTTGGATTATGAAGCCCACATTTTCTTGCTAGCTCTTGTTTGGAGACTGCTCTCAGTCTCTAGAGGTCCCCTCCCATAAGTCCTTGCTATATGGCTCCTACACAAGGCCCCCTTTTCTCAGACAGGCAGGAAAAGCTCTCTTATGCTTTGAGGCTTATCCTTCAAGGAGGACCCAGTCTCTTTTAAGGACTCCCAGAATCATCTCTGTTTTGATAAATTCAAACTTTGGGACCTTAATAACATTAATAAGATATTTTCATCCTTGTCATATAATATAACATCATACTGGGAGTGAAATCTATCATATTTAAAGTCCTACCCACCCCCAAGGGTAAGGGAATCTTCAGACTGTGTGCACCAGTGGGCAAGAATCTGGGATGCCACCTTAGAATTTTGCCTATCATAGAAAGCTATGGGAAAATTTGAAAATGTGTGTTTTTTTAAAAATTATTAGACTGTATTTTTTTAGTGCAGTTTTATATTTGTGTAGCGAGTTCCCATATACGTCCCTTTTCCCTGCACACAGTTTCACCTGTTAGGATAGTCTTTCCTTAATGTACATTTGTTAAAACTGATGAACTAATATTGATACAATATTATTAACTAAAGTCTATACTGTACATTAGGGTTCATTCTTTGTGTTGTACAGCTCTATGGATTTTGACAAATGCATGTCACGAATCCACCATTGCAGTATCGTACAGAATAGTTTTACTTCCCTGAAAATCCCATGCTCCACCTGTATTCATCCCTACGTTCCTCCTGCCCATCACTCCCACTACTGATCTTTTTACTGGTTCTACAATTTTGTCTTTTTTAGAATGTCATTTAATTGGGATCTTACAATATACAGTTTTCCATACTGGCTTCTTTCAGCAGTATGCTGGCTAATGCTCTTTCATGTCTTTCCACAGCTTTATAGGTTATGATTTTTTAAATCACTCACTAATATTTGATTGCATGGATGTACCCTAGTTTGTTGATTCAGGAAGCCACCCTCTGGGTCTCTTTGAGACTTGCTGGGAAATTGACTGCAGAGGTGACACTGAAATTCACCTGGAATCTTCCTGCAGGGGAACAGGAGGAAGGGGCTTCTCTTTCTGGTTTCAGTGTACTTTATTCTCTTCTTGCTTCTATGGTATGTGGTGGAAGTAAGCCAACCCCTGGTCCAAGTTCACTTCAGAGATTCTCATGGGTGTGTTATTGAAATGGGAAACTGCTGGTTGGAACATGTTGAGACTTGCCAGGAAACCACTTGGGATGCTAGCGGAACTGGCTGGGAAGTTGCTTATGTAGTATTGCTGCAACTTGCTGGGATGCGAGTATCACTGGATATCTTTAAGTTGCTGATGGCCATAGGAAAAACAAGAGAACAAAATATGTCGGAACCAGAAAGAGAAGCTCCTTCCTCCTGCAGTGTCCCCTCCAGCAGCCTCTACTAATAAAACTTAATGTTACAGCAGCTGGCAAAAAAAAAGATACAGGGCCCAGCTCCCATATAACAGCTGTACAGTGAAGGGTAAATTTGGAGCTGACAGGCAAGAGGTTGATAACGGGCACACTTTCTGTTTCAACTTTGCTGACAATTTTTTTTTTCTTAAATCGGGACTGACTGATTATTACCTCATGCTTTTCTGTAACCATTGATGTGGTTATATAGGTTTTTTTTTTTAATCTGTTAATATGGTAAATGACATTAATTGGATTTTTGGATGCTAAACCCATCTCACATTCCTGGATAAGCCAAACCTCATCATGATGTATTTTTTTTTTCATATTACTGGGTTTGATTTGGTAATATTTTGTTAAAGATCTTTTTTTTTTTTTTTTTGACGGAGTCTTGCTCTGTCACCAGGTTGGAGTGCAGTGGTGCTATCGTGGCTCACTGCAATCTCTGCTTCCCAGGTTCAAGCGATTCTCCTGCCTCAGTCTCCCGAGTAGGTAGTACTGCAAGTGAGAGCCACCATACCCAGCTAATTTTTGTATTTTTTTTTTATCAGAGATGCAGTTTCACCATGCTGGCCAGGATGGTCTCCATCTCTTGACCTCCTGATCCACCCACCTCGGCCTCCCAAAGTGTTGGGATTACAGGCGTGAGCCACCATGCCCGGCCTGTTAAAGATCTTTATGTCTATATTCATGAGATATATTGGTCTTTTTTTTTTTTTTGTAATCTCTATCTGGATTTGGAGGTTTGGTGACTTTTTAAACAAGCTGGGAAGTATTTCTTTTTTTTTTATTTTCTGAAAAAGTTTGTATAGGGTTTAATTCTTACTTAAATGTTTGATAGAATTGACCAGTGAACCCATCTGGTCTTGGAATTTTCCTTTTGAGAAGATTGTTAATTATGAATTAATTTTTTTTTCAGTGGTTGTAAAATGTGTATTAAATTTCACGGGTATGCACAGTGGAAAAGGCATCCTCACAGAGGCAAGAGTTCCAACCCAGTGACAATGGCAGTGAGCCACCCCAGTCTAGTTTTCAGCCATCTAAGACGAGCGGCTGGCTGTTGCCCCTGGACTGAGATTTCCTCCTCTTTGCTGGTGGGGGGTGTGGCTGGAACTGACAGGAGACACAGTGGGAGACTGAGGGCCCTTGGGGGTGTCATTCTGTTTCTGGAAGGCAGCTTTCTTGAAAGGCTGCTCTGGCAACTGCTGTTTCTCAACCCCTTTGGCCCTTCCAAAGGGCTGACGATGGTCCTTAGGCTTAAAGGTGGCCCGGGTCTTCGATGGGGATAGCACAGCCAGTGTTTCCGTGTCTGTGCCCTTGGGAGTGGCATTCTGCTTGAGGAAGGCAACTTTCTTGGAGGACTGTAATTTAGGTGATTGTTGCTTTAGCTTCCCAGTCACCTTTGGCTCCCTGATCCCTTTGGGTTTTCCAGCTGTCTGATTGCTATTTTGGAGCCTGGAGGAAGCTTGGGTCTTTGTGACAGAAGATATAGTGGACAATTCTGAGTCTGCCCCTTTGGAGATGCCATTCAGCTTTTGGAAGGAGGCCTTCTTGGGATGTTGCTGTTTCTGCAGCTGCTGCTTTGCCTTTGCAGCCCCCTTGGCCTTCTTGGCTGGCTGGCTGCTGTTCTCAGACTTGGGGGTGACCTGAGGCAAGTCTATATTTGTAGGTGTGGCTGTTTCAGAATTTCTGGGACTAGGGGATAGAACTGGAGAATTTCTTGAACTTGGCAATAAAGAAATCATCCGTATTCTGGGTATGAGGGTAGAAGTGTCAGGTAGAACGCAGACTGGGGTGGAAACACCTTTCTCAAAAGCGGGTAAAACCTTCTTGGCCAAAGTCTAGGACTGTGGGCAACAGTCGCACATTCTGCTTTTTCAGAGCGTAGTCTACCACCCACTCCTTCTCTTCCACCATGATAGAACAGGTGCAGTAAACTAGGTAGCCTCCTGTCTTGGAGGTGGCATTGACAGTCAATGGCATGCAGGAGCAACTCCTTCTGGAGGTGAGCACTCATCCTTGTTAGTCTTCACAGCTGGGTCCTTGGAGATGGCCCCAGTGCCACCGCAGGGAGCATCCAGCAGTACTCAGTCAAAGCCCCACACCACCTTTGGGGAACTGGCGCCCATGATAATGGCTGATAACGGTGTTGGTAACTCCCAGCCGGGGCAAGTTGCCCACAACACTCTTGAGCCACTCAGCATTGGCGTCATTGGCAAGGATCACACCCGTGTTCTTCCATCAGCTGGGCCATGTAGCTGGTTTTTCCTCCAGGGGCAGAACACATGTCCAGGATCGACTCATGTTCCTGGGGTGCCAAGGCCATGACAGGCAACATGCTTGGAGGCTCCCTTAGTGCCCAGCCAGGTACTTGAAGGTAGCACCAATGGGCACAGAAGAATCATATACCACTAGTCCAGTCTTTGACCACTTGCTGACGGGATCCAGGTTAACCCTACGATTGATTAGAGCCTGGGCAAGGTCTTGGTGTTGGGTTTTCAAGGTGTTGGTCTGGAGGGTGACGGGCCGATGCACCTCATTAGCTTCTAAGAACTCCATCAGCTCAGAGGAAAGAGGTCCATGAGCTTGCCAAGCAGGAAGTCTCCATAGGAGTAGTAAGTGGCCAGATCCTTCCTGAGACAGTTCAGGTATTCAGAATGAGACTGCCCTTCCTCCTGCTGAGCCCCAAAATCAAGCAGGATTCCCACAATATCCTGGATTCACTTGTGAACTCGTTGTAGGTCTGGATCCTGGGTATCCTGCTCCATCTCCCCAGCAGGGGGCAGCACAAATGCCTCCTCATCCACATTGATCTGCAGGCCCCCATCTGCCTCCTCCTCCTTTGGGGGGCCTGACTCAGGGGTCACTTCTTCCTCTTCCTCTTCGTCCTCCATCTCCTCTTCACTCCACTGGACCCCAGCAGAAGCTTCCCGGGCCTTCTGCTTCCGAGCAGCTTTTTCAATGGGGCAGCAACTCTTCACCTTCCTCCTCATTCTCAGAGTTGGAGGCAGTTCCACAGTCATCTACCAGATCAGCATCACTGTCCTCAAAGCCCCGGAGGTCCCCGTGGTTCACCACACCATCTTCTTTAGAGTCTTCCTCCTCCTCTTAGCAGCATTAAATAGGGACTGGGTTCCTTTCTTACCAGCTGTCTGGACAGTTCCTGCAGAGATCCCTTCTGGTAGCTTTCCAGGCAACGGCTTGGCCTCAGGAGACTTACTTGTCTCAGGGGCTTCAGCAGAGCCCAACCTCCTCTTGGTTGCTCCCTTTCGAGCACGACTAGACAGCCTCTTGGAATTTTCATCACGTACTGCAGGCAAGAATATGGCGAGTTCTGTCTCGGCGCCGTTCTGCTTCTGGCCTTTCCGCCTGGCCCTCGCTTCTCCTTCCTCCTAGGGTCCAACTTGCGCCCCATGGTACAGAACGCAGATTATGGCCTGAGACTGCCCTTGGGACAGCGCTCCACGTGCATTCCGGGGCTAGCTTTTGGCCCGCATTTGCCACAGAATCGTTCCACGCAGGCGCAAGGGTAGTGCTCGAGTTAAATTTTTGAGATTGATGAGAGATTTGAGTCGGTTTTGTAATTTGTGTCTTTTAAGCAGTTGATTCATTTAATTTATCCAAGTTATTGGTATAAAATTGTTGATAATATTCCTCTATTGTTTTGATATCTGAAGTATCTAGAGAAAATCTTTTTATTTCTGATATTTGTAATTTGTGTCTTTTCTATTTTAATCCGATGGTCGTTCTAGTATTTATCATTTAAAAATGTTTTTCAAAAAGCAGCTTTGGGTTTGTTTTTTATTTCTTTGACTATTTACTTATTATTTCTTCCTATGTACTTTGATTTTAATTTGCTTTTTTTCCTACCTTGTTAACGTAGAAGTTTATTTTTATTTTTTTAGTAGAAAATTTATTCTAAACCAGTGGCTCCCAAATTTTGTTGCAAATTGGAATGTTCTGGGGAATCCTTAAAAATGAATAATTCTGTCTCCCAACCCCAGATATTTTTATTTAATTGATTAAATTGATATGGGGTACAATGGGATTTAAAAAAAACTTTCCATATGAATTTTAGTGTGCAGCACATTTGGGGAAACACTGTACTGAGCAGTATTTTAGCTTTCTCCCACCAATTTTGATATATTGTGTTTTGATTTTTATTCAAGATGTTTTAAAATTTCCCTTGTGATTTCTTTTTTCCATTGGTTATTTAGAATTATATTGTTTGACTTCCAGATATATCAGGACTTGTTCCTTAATTGATTTCTATTTTAATTCCTTTGTGATCAAAGAAAGTACTCTGATTTCAATCAATTATTTTTTTTTAAGGCCTGGCATGTGCCCAATTCGGTTAATTTTTAAATGTGCATTAGCAAATTGTGTGTATTCTGCTATTGTTGGGCGAATGTTCTGTAAATATCAAATAGGTCAACTTGTTGATGGTGCCACTCAAGTATTTTATATCCTTACTGTTTCTGGTCTCTTTGTTCTGTCAATTACTGAGAGGGTAGTGTTGAAATCAACTGTTATTATAGGTTTGTTTTTTTCTCCTTTCAGTTCTAGTTTTTGCTTCACGTGTTTTGAAGCTCCGTTATTAGGTACATAAATATTTAGAATTCTTATGTATTCTTTTTAATAAATTGTCATTTTATAGCTCCTTACTGCAGTTGCCTCCTACGCTTCCATTCAATGGCCACTTTTGCAGGCTTCAGGGGGACCAGGAACAAAGTTCAGGCCTGGCACCCCCACTATTCTGCCAGCTGGGGAGAACAAGTCACAATTACGAATTATCACAACAAGTAGCACCTGCACTTTGTGGCTCTGCAAGGTGAGGAGGCTCCAGCTCACTTTTTACTGTGGAAATAATGATATTCCTTCAGCCTGAGGGAATTAGTGTTGATGAAACCGGTGGCATCGATTGGCTCATAATTGCCCTGCACGTTGATGCTCACGAGATCCTTCTTGTAGAGAGACAGTAGCAACGCCTGGCTGATGATGTATACTCGGCCCTTGAGGCTGAGCATCTGCACACTTGCCCTTCCATTTGCTCCTGGGACTTAGTGGTGCAATGATGGACAAATTTACACTCAGGGTTGATTTTGTGCACTTCCTGATCCATGGTGAAGGCCTCAGTGTCTTAAATGAGTGTGGTAAAAGATGGTGCCTGCTGGGGTCTTGCAGATGCCTCTGGACTTTATTCCAATGAAGCAGTTCTCCATAATGTCAATACAGCCCACGCCGTGCTTGCCTGTGACTTCGTTCAGGTACACAAAAATCTCCAAGGAGGTCTGGTGGGGTGGTGCCATCCTGATGGTCACTTTCACAGGAACTCCTTTTTTTGAACTTGATCTAGAGAATTTCAGGTGTGTTGTGGGCTTTGCCTGGGTCCTTGGTATATCGGTAATAACATCTTTGCCTTTATTTTATGTTCATTTTTGAAACGTATTTGATCTGGCTGCGTGATTTTAGTTTCACAATTTTTTTCTTACAGCACTCTAAGAATGTCATTTCATTTCCTTCCAGCTTGCATAATTTCTGACAAGACTTATGTGTTATTGTTATGTTTGCTCCTATTTACATAATGTGTCTTTTTTTTTTTCTGGCTACTTTTAAAATTTTCTCTTTATTACTTTTTTTTTTTTTTAAAGTAGCAGTTGATTATAACATGCCTTATCATGGTTTTCCTTTATTCTGCTGGGCTTTGTTGAACTTCTTGGATTTGCAGGCTGATAGTATTTATTAAATTCAAAAAAATTGGGGCCATGTTTTCTTTAAATATTTTCCTGACTACTTTCCTCTCATTTTAGTACTTGAATTACAAAAATGTTAGATTATTTGTTGTCCTTACATATTATCAAGACTATTCATTTTAAAATTTTTTCTTCCTTTGTACTTGGTTTAAAATAATTTATATTGCTATGTTTTCAACTTCACTGATATTTTCTGTAGTGTTTTGTCTGCTGACAATGTCATCCAGCAACATTTTCCTGTCAAAAATGTTTTTAAATATTTAGACAATTTGGTTCTTCTTAATATGTTCTGTTTGTCTTCTAATTATGTTCATATTTCCTTTAAGTCTTTAATCTTATTGAACTTATTTTAATAGCTGTGTTAAGGCCTTTTTATGTTAATTTTGTTATCTTTGTTAATTCTGGACCTGTTTTTATTGACTGATTTTTCTCCTAGTTCTGGGTAACATTTCCGTACCTTATATTTGTCTGTCTCTATTTTTTTTTTAACTATTAGGCATTGAATATTAGTATTTACATTGTTCAGCTGAATTTGAACACTGTAATACTAATTTACATTGGTTTTTCTTTTTGGTTACTAATGTAATACTAATTACATTTTTCTTTTAAATGGTCTTTCTCTCTACCATCCTCCACTTTTTTGGTAGGCATTTAAATTATTTGCAGATCAGTCTGATCATATCAAGGCTTATTTTTATGCTTTTCAATGATAATCTATGGTATTCTTTAGAGCTAGTTTAGACTCGCTACTACGGCATGCGCTACCTGGAGTCTCTACAGACTACTCTGGGCATTCAACAACAAGATCTCTTCATTCTTGAAATTGTTCACTGTATAGCTCCCCTGAAATTGATCTTTTCCTGCTAGTTATTTTTTACTTGGCTGCTTGGGGTTTCACCGTATTCAGCACAGATTCCTGTTCAAAGCCTCATGAGTGTTCTTATGCCAATCTCTGCATAGCATTTTCTTTGTCTGTAATATGTCGCACAGATTCCAACCATCCCAGCCTCTTCAAACTCTGATCTGTATCTCAACTTACTTGGACCATGAGGCTCTTTTTGATTTCCCCATTCTTATACCACAGTTTGGACTTTGCATCTAGGTTGAAATAGAGGCAGTCTTAGCTCTATCACCCGATTTGTTACCCTTCTGTTAATAATCACAGGCCTCTTCTGCCTTTTGTCCACTATCTGAAATAGCTTTATATATTTTGCTCACTTTTTTAGTTATGTATAGGATTTTGAGGGCAATCCTGTAGAAGTTCAGCATAATTATTTGTTCCACTTAAATTTAATGTAATGAATGTAATTATTCTGAACCTGAATATTGAATCTGGTTACGCTTTATGTCACGATATGTTTTTATTTTCAGAAATCTCAAATAATTCTTTGTATAGAGACCATAAGATTATTTAACCAAGGTTATACTGATGTCTTAAAAAAACTCTCAGGTTTTTCACAAGATACCCTTTAGGTCATTTAATTTTGCATGCATGTATGTGTAAGTTGGTAATGTACATGTACAGCTTCTTTTAAAAATGGATTGGGACCTAACAATGAAAACATGCACTTGTAATGGTTCTTACTGTAGTGCGTGTTGAATTATGAGAGTTACTCATGGTTATATGTTACCCATGGGGACTTTTAGTGTGCTTGGTTATATAGATGTGCAAATTTTTAGCTATGGGCTGATAACTCTATTGAATCATAAATTTATTACTTATGCAGCGTTTTCTAGATGGACGTTAAATTTTTAAGAGAATTAAGGGTAGGAATTAACTTTCTATTATTAAATGGTTTCTTCAACTTTAAATCAATGTCTTAAATGTAAATATTACTAATTTGTGTAATTAATACACAGAAATGTTGTTTAATTATTAGTTTGGAACAAAAATTGATTACAACATTTCTTAAGAATACTAGAAACGGAAAATATTTATAAATAAAAACATTTAACTGACAGAAGCTTCTCAGCACTTAGCAACATTTATTTTCAGTTACAAATGGTACTTTTTTTTTTTTTAGCACCATTTTTATTCTAGCTTTGCATCAATATATCATCTAGACAGAAAGTGCTGATGCAGGTTTTTCAGTGCTAGCCTGCAAAGGAATTGAAGGTGAATGTGGTTTTAGTTACATATCCTGCTTCCTCTACATCTGTGCTTTGTGTTTTATTAGACTGTTTAAAATACATTGTTGTCAAATATGTAAATGTCAGGCTTGCTGATCATTTATATGCTTCAGTTTTTTTTTTTTTAAATTAACTACATACAACGTGGTTCATTTATCAGCTGTTTTTTCTAGGACTATCTGTAAATTTGAGAGTGTTTTACTGGTAGATACATGAGAAGTTAGTATCTCCAAGTTTTTCAATCATGTTGGTTTACTGCCATGTGAAATTTATTACTGAACTTTCATATGAAAAAGATAAAACACACTGTCATCATATCTTGTCCATTGTGCATTTCAGTTACAGGAACAAAATTATACGCTTACAATTCTGTGACATGATGCACTAGAAAAATCTTTATTATAGAGATTGTGTGACTCAGAGTTTGTGTGTATGTTTATGTATGACTCTTGCAGAATAAAGTTGTATTTATGTGTACCCATAGTGATATTTCTGTGTCTGTATGAACATAGTGATTCAGTAGATCAGATCATGAGCATTCTTTACATTTGTCTATAGTAATTAAGTCTCTCACTGAATATGAACCAGGTACTGGCTAAGCTGTCTTATAGTAAATATCATACTTATTACTTGTTTCAATGGCTAGTATAGATAGAAGTGTTGCACTTTGGTCACTTCTTGGAAAATCTTAAATATGCTTCTTATGGGGAACTTACCATGTTTATACACGTATGGTGTTATCTTCTACTTTGTTTTAGATAAGTGCTGTTGCTTAGCATTTAAGTGCTATTTCTTAGCATTTAAAGTAGAATGTTTTATTTTTGTAAGTTAATTAATATATATTTAGTTCTGTGACCTTGAGCATGCTATTTAATTTTCCCATGTCTGAGTTATGTCATCTCTGAAATAGGAATAAAATAGTTCCTGCTTCATAGGATTGTGTTGAAGATTAAATGAGTTAACATATGAAGCACTCAGAAAAATTATTGAAACCAAGCAGATTTTCAGTGAGTAGTAGTTATTATCGTTAGTCAATTTAAGAATCAACCAGTAATCTTTTTCTTTTTTATGTCTTTATACATATTATATATATATATCATATTTACGTTTCATAAAATTCACTCATGCTAAGTATAGAAATTGAGGATACATAGTGAATTTATAGGGTTGTATAGCTCTCACTATAATCCAATTTTGAAATATTTTAATCGTCCTGAAAGTACTCCCCATGGCCATTTACAGTTACTCTTATTCCTTACCCCTACCTCCAGGCAACCACTAATCTACTTTGTTTTTGTATTGATTTTCCTTTTCTGGATATTTCAGTTAAATAGAATCATATAATAAATGGCATTTTGTGTTGGCTTCTTTCCCTGAATGTAATGTTTCTGAGATTCATCCATGTTATAGCATGTATCTGTATTTTGTTCCTTTTTTTGCTGAATATTATTGTTTAGGTGCACCTCATTTTGTTAATTCAGGTACCATTTGCTAGACTTTTGTGTTGTGTTGCTTTTAGGTACTATGAATAACACTACTATGAATATGCTTTCATAACTCTTTCTGTAGATACACGTTTTCATGTCTCTTGGGCAGATTTCTAGGTATGGTATTGCTGAGTTGTGTGATATATTTATGTATCACTTTTGAAGAAACTGCCAAACTGTTTTCCAGGGCTACCATATTACATTCTCATGAGCAATGTATGAGGGTTCTGTTTTCTCCACATCCTCAAGAACATTTGTTATTTTTTATCTTTACTGATTTTAGCTATCCTAGTGTGTGCGAAGTAGTATCTTATTTTGGTTTTAATTTGCATTTCCCTAAAACACATATTTATGTGTCTTACCCAAGGTTACACCCCCAACTCTGGGGTTATGGGGAATCTCATAATGCATCAATATGTGGGCTCAAAGACCCTGCCCCCTTGCCTCATTTGGGATAATTTTCAGATACTATACCCACTGCAGAGGTTCCTGTGGCTTAAACTTCTGTTACAGCTGCATAGCAGTTCAGCTTCTTTCTCTGCCTGTTCTGCTTCCTTCACTCCCTTTTGTATGTGGTTCATAAGGGCACTCCCCAAAATGCGTGCCAATCCCAGAATCTTAGAGCCTGTTTTCTAGGGAATCCACCTATAACAGGGATATAAAGTTGATAGGAGTCACTAATTTAGAGAGAATGATTAAGGGAGACTTCTAACTTGGGGTAGTCTTATCAGAGACCTGAATAAAATGAGGAAGTAAACCAACTAGATAAGGCGGAGGAAACTTTTCCAGACAGAACAGCAAATGCAAAGATCCAAGGTAGGCCCATGCTTGATAGTAAAAGACTGTGTGGGGAGTGACCAGAGTCAGTAAGAGGGAGGAAAGGTAGGATATAACAAGAGGCCTCACCCTGCATGGCTTTTGGAGTCTTTTCAGTAGTGGAATTCCGTGATCACGCTAGATGCTCTGTAAAAATAGAGTGTAAGGGGCCAAGAGCAGAAATAGGAAGCCAGTTAGGAGGCTACTGCAGTAGTTTAGGTGAAAATGGTTGTGGCCTGAGTTAGAGTGGTAGCGTTGGAGTGGATGAGAAGTGGCCAGATTCTGGATATATTTTTAGGTTATAATTTTTTGATTGCTGGAATATGGAGTGTGAGAGAAATAGAGGAATCAAGGAGGATTCTGCAGTTTTTGGCCTAAGCAATTGAATGAATGGAAATTGTGTACTGAGATGCAAGAGGCAAATGAGTGGGTAGGGGTGGTAGAAACCAAATTTTCCCTTTTAGACATGTTAAATTCGTATGCCTATAAGACATCCAGGTATAATGTAGAGAAGTTGTCAGTCAAATCTGAGTAAGGACTGAAGATAGAATTTGGGGAATTGCCAGGATATAAATTATATTTAAAGCTATGCATCTTAGTGAGATCACCTAGACAGAGATTAGTAATTTTTTTTTTCTGTAAAGGATCAGAAACACTGTCTAGTTTTTGTTGCAACTATTCAGTTTTAACCTTGTACTGTAAAAGGAGCTGTAGACAATAATTAGGAAAATGGATGTGGCTGTGTTCCAGTAAAACTTTATTTATAAAAATTAATAGATGGTAAGCTATTAATTTTTATAATAAATTTGGTCTGCTGGCAGAAATTTACTGACCTGTGACCTAGACAGTGAATAGAGAAAGATGAGTCCTATCCCCCTCAGAGGGTAGTCTAATACTTAGAAGTCAGGAATAATGGGAGTCAGGAAAATGAGAAGGAGCAGTCAGTGACCTAAGAGGGAAACTTAGAGAGGGTGATTCGGTTATCGTTTATATTCATACTCACTTCAACTGTGTTTTTGAGTGCATAAATAATTTATGTAAAAATCCAAATAGATAATATTCTGATCTTTTCTGATCTTAGACATACTGTTTCTCAGATATTATACTTTGATATAATCTTTCTTTAGAATTTATGGTGTAGTATAATGTAAATTGTTCACAACATTTTAGACATTTGAGTGTGAAGTTCTAATAATAATTTTTAGTGCATTGTTTCAAATACGCTATTTTTAAACTATAATGTGTGGGGTTATTTGTTAAGATGATGTAGTTAGAGTTTTCTGTTCCTGAATTTTTAGCTGATCTCTGTGTTGGGGGCACTTGTGTACTTGGGAACAGTAAAAGCCGAGAAAGAGAGTTCAGAAATAACAGATAAACTCTTTAAATTTGAGTATTTCCATATCTCGAGACCTTTGAAATTTTTGTAAAAGTACACCGTTGCACATTGTCTAGTAAGTAACTAAAAATGAGCTGTGTAAGCACATGTGAAACTCACTAAACTATAGTTGGTAAAAGGAGTTTCACAGACTTGTAATATCTTAACTCAGAAAGATAACTGATTATATATTACCAGAAATCTTGGTTACATTTGTATTGTATTTAATTTCTAGAACTGTAGTTCTAGCAATCTATACCTGGTATAATTTTTGTTTTTCTGAAAGTAACAGGTGCAAGGTGAAGTAGGAATTAAGGAACTTCTTTAGACACATCTTTTGGGTTGCATTTTGGAGTTCAGACACCAGAAGTGATTCTGAAATTTTTGTATTGCCTGCTGACAGACATTATGTACCAAGAACTCACATTACTGTAGGTCACTGAATTAATTTAAGAAATACCAATTGACATCATTTCTTTAGGGAATTGTGGGCTACTGCTTGATATTATTGTCTTTGACAAATGTGAAAATTTAGAATAAATTTTATTTTTAGTGTGTTGGCATCTTAAGAATGAAGTGAGTCCTTTCCAAATTTAAATTTTTTCAAATGGATAAAAAATATAGTTTATAGACTTTCTTTCTACCTCTTTTCACTGAAATAGTTAAGTGCTTGAGTTTTCCATGAACTGGTGTATGTAGTTGCTTATTCCTAAATGGAAAAAGAGTTCCAGAAAGCATTTAAAAGTCTTGAGAGTTGTGCTCAAAAATCACTGTGATTTGTGGGAAGAAGGTAGTCAAAATTGATACTCCTATGTGCCTATTACATGTGAATGCATTTAGATTCTGTTATGTATAATGTGTTCTAGATGAAATCATTAGGATTTCTTTGTATGCTAGTTATCTATCAGATGAATTTACATCCTTTGTACTACAAAATATATGAAAAATAGATTGGCTAGAATGAATTTCTGTGGCCATTTGTTTTCTAGCCGAGTAGATAAGGTACTGTGAGCTAGGGCTGTGTTAAATGTGATGCATATGCCAGGTCTTCATAAAGGATAAAACTCCCTGTGTGTTAGGCCGCTGCTGTATTAGTTAATTAGTATATGTGTTTGGGGGTTGTTCCAAGTATGCCTCTTAAAATTATATGTAGGTTAAAAAAGTAAACACAAACCTTTCAAAAAACTTTTTTTTTTTTTGGAAAGAAAAAGAAAAGAGTGAAAGAAAGAAAAAAAAAAGAATGAAAGAGAAAGAAAGAGGAAGAGAAAGAGGGAGAGAGAACGGGATTCTTGTTCTATTGCCCAGGCTAGAATGCAGTCTAAAAATGGATATTAAAGACCTCTTTTATGCCAATAATTGTGCTTAACAATGGAGACAGGAAGGAATAAGGGATGAAAATACCAAACAAGCAGCCAACCAGTGTTTTACTTAAACCTGTGAAATGCTATGCAATTGCTGAGGAGTGATTTCCTTCCAATTATGTGGTCACTTTTATAATAGGTGTAATGTGATACTGAGAAAAATGTATGTTTTGTGGATTTGGGATGGAGAGTTCTGTAAATATTTGTTAAGTTTACTTGTTCCAGGTCTGAGTTCAAGTCCTGGATGTCCTTGTTAATTTTCTATCTCGTTGATCTGTCTAATATTGACAGTATAATGTTAAAGTCTCCCACTATTATTGTGTGTGAGTCTAAGTCTCTTTGTAAGTCATTAAGAACCTGCCTTATGTATCTGGGTGTTCCTGTATTGGGTGC
>CAUYLG010004789.1:0-12704 GCA_963573385.1 Cacajao melanocephalus
GCACTGAGAGTTCCAAGGGGAGGTGAAATCCAGGAGGAAGTGATGCTATATTCTGGTCACCAGTGAGGTCTTGATTTTACTATTTTTTTTTTTTTTTTTTAGACAGTCTCACTCTGTCACCCAGGCTGGAGTGCAGTGGCGTGATCTTGGCTCACTGCAACCTCCGCCTCTTGGGTTCAAGCAATTCTCCTGCCTCAGCCTGCCGAGTAGCTGGGACTACAGGCACATGCCACCACACCTGGCTAATTTTTTGTGTTTTTAGTAGAGACGCGGTTTCACCATCTTGGCCAGGATGGTCCCGATCTCCTGACTTCGTGATCCACCCAACTCAGCCTCTCAAAGTGCTGGGATTACAGGCATGAGCAACTGTGCCTGGCCTATCCTGGCTTTTAATCTTACTAAAGTAAATGGCTTTTCTGCACACAGGTCCATACAATCTGGAGCCTTGCTACTGGCCCGGTGTCATTTCCTGCCATCAATGTGAACACCCTGAATTCTGTCCCTGTGGAATTGAGCCTCAGAACTTGATATGCTGGCTCAGCATATCCACGCCTTGCATCTGTTGCTTCCTCTACCTGGAATGACCTCCCTTCCTCTGTTGCCTCAGAGGCTGGTGCCATCTTCAATGGTTACATAGCACATAGGCTGCTATTAACTGTCACTCTTTCCTTATCTGCAGATTGCCTTTCCTCAGGGCTAAGGCCACCCGTTATTCATCTCTGGATCTCTGGCCCAGCCCAGAGATTACACAGAAAAGGAAGGAAGGAAGATAGGATATAATATTGCATGAAGAAACAAAATCTTTGAATTGGCCAATGTTTATCAACAGGTAGTAGGCTAGCAGCTCACCTGATGGATTTTCCTTCTCTTGACATACCTGTTCTAACATTTACAAACCCAAGGTTCTTCTTATTAGAGGCTGACCTAGTTGACACATTCCCTGGCCTTCGTCCAGCCCTTCTGCTCACTTAGATTCCTATGTGTGTTCTAGTTCAGCCCTTTTGTTGGTATGAAAAAGAAGCCACTCAAAGGAGATTAAAAAAAAAAAGTTATTTTAAGGACACAGCTATTTTACAGCATCTAAGGGCAGGAAACAAATGAAAGCTGTGAACTAGAACCGGACACTGGGAAGCTGTTTGTTCACCCTTCGTCAGGTGTTTACTGAGTGACCCTCATACCTGGTGCTGTTCTAGAGGCTGAGGTGTCAGCGTGAAAACAACAGGCAAGTCTCCTAGGACTCACATTCTAGAGGGTGTGGTGGCAGACAAGGGCAATACACATGTGAGCATTGTGACGAATGTCAGAAGATGGTAAATATTTTGAAAACAGTAAAAGAGGGCAACGTGATAATGAGAAACTGAGTTCTATTTCACATTGGGTGGTCAGAAAACTCTTTTTGTGTAGGTGACATTTTAGTGGAAAGCTGAGAGCTGAGAGGCACGAGGGGGACAGTCTTGTGAGAAGCTGGGAGGAAAAGCCTTCCAGGCTAGGGAGGGAACAGAAGGGCAGGAGGCTCAGAAAGGAATGCATTTGATGGGTTCCAAGAGCAGAAAGAAAGCCTTTGAGGCTGCCCTTTGGGACTCAGAGGAGTCACGGAGCTCTTGTCTCTGTTTCTCTCTTTGCAGTTGCTTATCTTTCTCCTACCAGGGATCAGCATGGCAGTTAGTCTTAGTCGTGTATCACAACGTCTCAGCTATATCCACTTCTACCACTGATCCCAGTCTCTTCTTTCAGGACTGATCATCAAATTGGCTCAGCCTTTCTTCTGTAACACAGAATCCTTCATGGAAGGCCAGAAACCTGCGAGGGATTCTTGGCGCTTTCCTCTCCCTTATGTCCTGGCAGAAGCTCCTTACCGAGTCCTCTCTGTTCTTCCTCCAAATGCTTCTTTAGTGTTTTTTACCTCTCTCCATCTCCACTGCTACCCACCTTATCCCTGTCCCATCCACTACAGTCTCTTACCTAACCTCCTGAACTAGTCTGCTCATGGACATCTTGCTCCCCACAAATCCACTCTCCATAAAATAGAGTGGTCTTTAGAACATTAATCAGTGGGGAAGTCGCATCCATGGTGGTGGCGCATATTTAGGGTGGATTTCTTAGACTCTACTTCCTTACTGGGAAATCTGATAGACCTCCAGGGAAATAGAAACGAGGTGTCACTCATAGAAATGATGAGAGGGTTTGGTTTTGTGAATGGTACGGAGGCAGAAGCCACCTCCTTTGGCCTATTGTTTTGGGCCTCACTGTCAGTTTGCTTTGCTTAATGTGGCCTTAATCTTGTGCCATTTATCAGTGGCTCATGCCTGTAATCCCATGAGCCATCGGGATTTGGGAGGTCAAGGTGGGCAGATCATGAGGTTAGGAGATCAAGATCAGTCCGGCCAACATGGTGAAACTCTGTCTCTACCAAAAATACGAAAATTAGCTGGGTATGGTGGCACATGCTTGTAATCCTAGCTACTCGGGAGGCTGAGGCAGGTGAATCACTTGAACTAGGGAGTCAGAGGTTGCAGTGAGCCGAGATCGTGCCACCACACTCCAGCCTGATGACAGAGTGAGACTCAGTCCCAAAAAAAAAGAAATTCTTGTGCTGTTTCTAATAACTTCCTCTTCCTTTCCCTCAGCCTCCCTACTTCCTTTGCTGACTGCTTAACTGTTATTGGCCATTGACTAGTATTGCGTTGATTTTGTTCTGCTCATTAGAATAGGTTCTTCCTAGGAGCCACATCTACAAATGTTAAAATCTTCCCTGAGCTCCCTGTCTCAAGAGGTTGCTTGATTTAGCAAATAATAATACAGGATGCCCAGTTAAATTTGAATTTCAGACAAACACAAAGAATAAATAGTTTAATGTCCTTGTGTTCCAAATATCGCATGAATTATATTTCACCTGGCAACTCTACTCTCCCACTTTCTAGATCCACCCCATCCCAGTGAACAGAGCTTGCTCCAGATCTTCACTCTGGCCTCATCTGCCACATCCGGCTGCAGTTAACAAGGCTGTGTCTGGGTATTTCCTATGATCTGCACCAATCTAGCAAGGCAAGGTACACTCTCAGCTAGGTGGCCAGGGGTCAGTGGAAAATGCTGCCATGCATCTTTTTCTTGACACATCAAGTACCTCATCCATGAACAGCCTGTCTGGTCACAACACCCTTGGCTTGCCTTTGATGGTGTAGACTTCATCATTTATGACGTTCAAAAGCTCTAGTCACAAAGAGGGCCTTTAAAATAGTTTTACTATTGTAATGATATGTACAATATACAAGTTTCCTTTGATAACTCTTCTAGTCTTTCACTCCAATAGTACTGCAACTTTAGTCTCGAAGAGCCTTTGATCAATGAGCTTTACTGAACGATTTAATTCGAATTTACAAAATCTTTCCTGGAGATAAGAACAGACCTCACCACCCTCATTTTATAGATGAGGAAACTAGAAACAAATCATTTCTGTTCTGCTAAGAACTAATTTGCAGCTGTGTCAGAGATCAATAAGTAAGTAAACAGATAATGAAATTTAAAACAGATACTATTGGAACTAGTTCATATTCTGACACATTTTTGCTACTGAGATTAGATAAGCTGTGAGTTTGGGGATGGTTAGATGTGGAGAGGGCGTGAAAAGAGATGTCTCTACTTAATGATGCAAGAAAAGGAAATGCTATCTTTCCATTAACTCTCTGAATACAACATTTTTCAAGATATCCAAAAGTTAATGTATTTAAAACAAACTTTAATTAAAATCAGATTAAAGTACATAAAAAGTTTACTTTCATCTGATCTTATCAATATCAAATTATACTTTCAATTGAGATATTATGTTGGCTCTCTCTGTAGGAAGCTCTTGGTAGAGAACTGCAATGTATTAGTTGCTTTTTTTTCTTTCTTTTTTTTTTGGCTAAAATTGAATAACCTGTAGTTTTTTAACTCTCTGTTTCCATGCTGTTTTCCCCATTGTTAATAATACATATATATGTTTAAATGGGCTATACAATAAACACAAGGGCATAAGAAATGATGAATAAGATAGTGCTTCTCAATCCCACCTACTTTTGTCTGTATTTTCCAAGATTCTCAGAGGATATATTTCTTTAATCAGTGTGGCAACTACTGACGTGCCAGATGGCTTGGCGGTTATATGTATCACCACTATCAATTATTGACAAAATTTTTCACAATACTTAGTTTAGTAGCAAGGATATTTCAAAATTCATCTTATCTTGGTGGAATGGACTAAAGAGAGAAGATCGTTTCCTTCACTTCTATAAGCAATTATGGGACTGTTTGGCATTGATAAGAAAGCTGGGTGTCCTTTAATTTCTTTATTGCTAAAGCCATCAGGGTAGCTTTAGGGTATAAACCAAGGCATCATACACAGAACTAATTTCAAGTTGGGTAGTACTCTTGTCATTTGGCTGAATCTTTTATTTCTCAAAGAGATTCACTAGGATTAAGGAATTGAGAAGGTTAATTGGGCACCCCTTGGAGCCTTTGAAACAAATTTGATTTAAACTCCTCACTATGGCCACAGGTTGTAGAATTCGAGGGACCAACATATCTCCTTGGAACAAGGATGCTTAAACCACTTAGGAGCAGTGTATAAAAAAGTGCATTTTTCTCTAGTTACAGGCATATCTTAGTCAATATTTGCCTTTTAGAGCAGATTTGCCCAGTGCCCAAAGGGGGGCTATTGGGAAGAGAGGAAATTGTTGAGTTCTGAGTTTCTGGCTTCTATAGACTCAGCTGAGATGTACTTTTCTTTTTCAACCCTTCTGAATGGCTGGGGCTGGGTTTTTCCAGTCAGCTGCATAAACTATCCATGAAGAAAACTAATTTTAAGACATAAACAAGTATTTTAACATAAAATCTAAGAGGTAAACAAGTATTTTTTAATGTGTTTTGAATGTGTTGGTATCACCTCATTAAACAATGTCAGAATATGGCCAGAAGGCAGGGGTTGAAGAAGTCGTTTCTTAATGAGATAGTAATGAGCAAACATCGAAGCTTGCATTTTCCTTCCGCTTCTTCCAAAATGCATACTTAGTGGGATAAGATATTTGAGCTCAAGCTCTTAAATAATTTTAAGATATTTCTTAGGATTGTTGCTTTTCCTTTTAGTGTTTTATTATGTCAAGAAGTAAAGGTTAAGAAATGTTCTTTTTCCCTTTATTGAAGCTGTAGGGTGTAGTGGTTAATAGTCTAGTAATTCTGCTATTAAATAACTGTATGACCTTGGAAACAGTATGTAATAAATGCCAGCTATGATTATGATAGATTTGGATAGACAAATTTCAAGTTATGGAATAGGAAAATTTTTATACAAATGCTTTAGTAGAGATGTATTATTTACTTTAAATATTAGAAATTTGACTACAATAAACTGACTTTAAACCACTTGATAACATTTGCTGCATTTTGTTAAACCTAAAAAATGTAATATTTATCAAAATGAAGCTATTATAGGTGCTGATCTGATAATTGAAATTTCTGGTTTATTTTACTAACTTGCATCAAAATATCTCCTTAATTTTGGTAACTTTATAGTCAGTTCAAGGGTAAAGAGACTGAACTTTTGATGTGTCAGTTATAGTTCCAATCAGACCACTTAAAGGAAGATGAGAGATTTATTTATATATATAGATGAAAGATTTACATATACATATATAGACTAACTTGAAGGCTAATAGAGAGCCAACAAAGTACAATAATAAAAGTGATAGTTAACATTTATTCAGCATTGTATATGATCAGGCATCTAATTTTTATAACTCAAGGAGGTAAGTACTATTATAATCCCTATTTTATATATATTATATATATATATATTTTAATTGCATTTTAGGTTCTGGGGTACATGTAAAGAACATGCAAGATTGTTGCATAGGTACATACATGGCAACGTGGTTTGCTGCCTCCATCCCCATCACCTCTATCTGACATTTCTCCGCATGTTATCCCTCCCCAATTCCCTACCCCCAACTGTCCCTCCCCTAGTCCCCCCACCCACAGACCTCAACGTGTGATGCTCCCCTCCCTGTGTCCATGTGTTCTCATTGTTCAACAAACGCCTATGAGTGAGAACATGCGGTGCTTGATTCTCTGTTCCTGTGTCAGTTTGCTGAGAATGATGGTTTCCAGATTCATCCATGTCCCTACAAAAGACGCGAACTCATTGTTTTTTATGGCTGCACAGTATTCCATGGTGTATATGTGCCACATTTTCCCTGTCCAGTCTATCATCGATGGGCATTTGGTTCTAGGTCTTTGCTATTGTAAACAGTGCTGCAATGAACATTCGTGTGTGCATCCAAGTCTTTTATACTTGGAAAGCTCCTCTGGCAGAGACACTGTTCATATCTGTCTCATCTACCTTGAGGAGCCTGCATGATTTCCAGGCCAGCTCCAGGTGACCTTGTCCATAAAGCTATGCCCGAACCATCAGGTAGCACCAAGCAGCATGCCTCTGAGCCTTCCTGTGCTGCCCATGCTTCTTCCATAGCAGAGATGGGCTTGACTCTTGTCTTTCTCTGCTAGAACGTGAGCTCCTTGAAGGCAGAGACCATTTCTGTTTATCTTTGTCTCTCAGAGCAAACTAAAGTACTTTGCCCAGAGTAAGCTCTGTCTCCTAAGATGAGAGACGGAGAGGGCGTGCATATCATTGCCAATTTGGTATACCGTTTTACTAATATACCAAATATATTTAATATTTAATAAATATTACCATATTAGTAATATTTATTAAATATATATATTACCACAAGCATATTAGTAATATAGATGTTTGTTTATATATTAGTAAGTGTATTATAAATAAGTATATTACTACACGTATATATTAAATGACTCAATTCTGTCTTTTCCCAATATTATTGGTGGCATAGTGAACAAATCACTTAACTACTTTGATCCTGTATTCTTATCTTAAAAATGAATGCTTTTTAAAAGTTTGTTACAATGATAAAATTAGAAAATACTATATAGAAGTGCTTTGTGAATGTGTATGTATGTATGTCTGTGTGTGTGTATGTGTATATATATATATATTTCTTTTTAGAGTTTGTTTCTATGCAGTAACATATTTTAAAAAGAAGAAAAAAATAGTAAATAGTAAACCATCAATTTGTCAACCAAAAAAGAAAAGAAAAACAGCATTCGTGGCAGCAATCCTTCAAATATTTCTCTCCATGCAATTCACCAGCTGTGTTTGTTCCTTTCTTTCTCATTGCTCTCTTCAACTTCAGCATGAATTTCACACCTTCCTCCAGCAACTCTATGCTCTTTGCAGAGTAAATCAACCTGGTCTGTCAGTGTCTTTGGTATTTCTTCTCTATATTTTTCAGACCAGGCAGCAAATACAGTCTCTCTGTGGTGGGCCAGAAAGAAGGCGAGCCGGAGAGTATGCTAATTCTGTGTTACGTATGTATAGGCTCATATACACCACGGCACCTCACACAAATGCAAGCAGAGCATGTTCGCTGTGTTTGTTATTACTACTTCTCTGCTGTTCTCGGTTTGAGACTTGCTAGATTTATGGCCTTAAAACTGTAATGTTTTCTTGTATCTGTGAGTTAATTCATACTGAAATACGAAGAATGGAACATACACAAAGCAAATGCAATAATCAGGGAAGTACACTTTTAAATCAGAAATGTGTGTGAGTGTGTGTGTGTGTGTGTGTGTGTGTGTGACAGAGACCTGTTGTTTTAAATAGGTGGTGCATTCACATGTTTAGAAATAAAAATGGTAAAACAAGGCATAGTCTCTTCTCCATTTCATACATACGTGACACCGTGATACATGTACCCTTCTATGCCTCGCTTTGATCAGTTTCCTTATTGGGACACAAAGGCTTTCTTGATTGTCTTTCTTTCTTTCTTTTTTTTTTTTTTTTTTGAGACAGAGTCTCGTTCTGTTGCCCAGGCTGGAGTGCAGTGGTGTGGTCTAGGGCCGCTTCAACCCCTACCTCCCAGGTTCTGTGATTATCCTGTGTCAGCCTCCCCAGTAGCTGAAACTAAGGTGTGTGCCACCACACCTGGCTGATTTTTTGTATTTTTAGTAGAGACAGTGTTTCACCGTGTTAGCCAGGGTGGTCTCGATCACCTGACCTTGTGACCCACCTGCCTCAGCCTCCCAAAGTCCTGGAATTACAGGCGTGAGCCACTGCGCCCGGCTTTGATTCTCTCTTTAACTGCACATTATCTCTATAGTTTATTTAACTAGCCCTCTACTGAGTGGTTGCAGCCAATCTTTCGTTATTATGCACAGCACTGTCGTGCATAACAAACACATTCAGTGTATGAGAGTGCCTGTTTTCTAATTGGGAACTTTGGGCAAGAAATACTTTATACATTTTTTTTCCTCTTTTCTCTTCATCCTATCTCTCTTCTTTTTCCATCTTGTTTGGCAAACTTCAGTGACACAGTAGATCACAGTCTAAAATATTCTAAATATTTATACTTTCTGAGAGAATTTGACATAAAACTCATTGTCTTCATTCTTTTTGAACATGGAGTCTCTCTCTTTACTCTTTTCCTCTTTTATTGCACTAATCTTTATAGCTCCAACCTTACCCAGGCTGATGGGAATTAGAGGATTCTTATTCCCCTCCCTGTTGGATCTTCATAATCGATGCCTTCCTCTTCCTAAATTCATCAAGAACAAGAACATTTAATCATAAAGAATTGAATTGATTTTTCTGGATTCTATTGAGCCTGTCTGCAAACTTGAAATGGTTCTAGTGAATTAGCTTTTAGTTCATTTATTCAACTTTTACTATATACAGCATATTGGGGAGGAGACCCAGTAGACACCGGGTGAAAAGACAAAACTTAGTAAGAAGCCATTTGTTGCTGTTCATAATCTCATCTTCAGAATGGAAGACTTTATTTCCCCATGTTATAGATTTGAAGTAATTTTTTCAGTAATTCTAACTTTTCTATTAAGCAATTAGAAGCAATTAATGTTAGTATATATATGAAAATAGTGGACTGTTTCACTCAAGTTAACTTTTCATATTGTTACAGTTTACCCTTAATGTGTTAAACCTTTTCAAGATGCTCAACTGTTTTGGATGGAATTTTTCCTAAAACATATTACAAATGTTTCTACCTTAAAAAAAGAGAACACGTTTTTATATGACCTTTTCTTTCCTCACTAAAAAGTGGGAAGGGTGTGCAGGGTATTCTCTAAGGCCTCTTTGCTTTCAACGTGGTACAATTAAATAATGATTCTACCATCCATCCTGCAGCAGGCCTGTGATACAGCATGCTCCCTGGGCCTACTGTGGGCTCAGTCCTATTTGCTCCCATAATAAATGGTTCCAGATAACTCTGCTTTAAAAAAAATTACTAACATAAAGACAAGGCCGGGAGCAATTGGGAAATATTAAGATAAAGGAAGTCATAACACCCCACCAGCCTCACATTTTCTTTGTTCGACTTTTCATTTTGTCATCTAAATCTTCCTCTGGGAACAGTTTCCTTCTTTCTCACGTACAGTCTTGAGGATTTCTTTTGGTTAAGTTTTCTCAATCTGCTTTTGGCCTGAAGATGCCTATAGCTATGTGAAGATTATTAGGATTCTTCTTAGTTGAATGTTAAATTCTTTCCACACTTTCACTATATTATTTAACTTTTTTCTGGTTCCTAGGATTAGTCTTGAAAAGTCTACCCTTTGGTTCCTTTCCCTTGTAGGTAATCGTCCTTCACCGGTGAGTAGTTTGCCCTTCCTTTGTAGGTAATTCCTTTAATGTTTTCTCTTTGTGTTTGGGGTTCTGTAACTTAGCACAATTTGAGACATTTTCCTTTGTATTTCCTTTTGTGCTCTCATTCGTTATTGCCTTGAATTTTGCTTTCTCCCATGCCCATTGGCGCTTTCATATCCCATCCAGCCTTACTTTGGCCTCTTTCCTGTGCCCTTTCATTCTCTCTACTTCTCATCTACATTTTTTAAATCCCATTTTCTCTCTGTGCTGCATTCTGTATGGCTTCTGATTTACCTACTAATTCTACCATCATCTTGTCTGCCATTCCACCTCCCCATTGTGTTTTAACTATATTCATACTTGTGTCTTGTAAGATCTTTATTACTTTGGTTATCTTGTTAATTTACTTCTGAAGTTATCTTACTTTTTAATACATATAAACATTATATTTCATATCTTGTAATTGCAGTGCAACCTCTGCAGTAATGTTAGGGGGTCTGAATCTGTAGTCTTTGTTTCCGTAGATGCTTTCTTTTTATAAATAAACATCTTCAGTTTTGAGCTCATGTTCTACAAAAATCTAGACCAAGTTTTGATGTGCATTTTCTCCCCATATCAGCTTCATTGAGATGACAGAAAATTATTCATTTTTGAATGCTGAGATTTGTACACACCAGCAAATCACGATGGAGAGCATGTTTGTGTGCTCATTCTCATTGAGCATTCAGACGGTTTATGTCATAGACTGGTTCAAATATTGCCTCTTTTTCCTGGGTTGTGTGCAGTTTTTTTTTGAGTTGTAAGAGTATTTTTTCCATGCTGTATATTGCTTTTTCATATTAATATAAGAATCATTTAAGGAAAAAAATTTTAAAAATTTGGTAAAGTTCAAGTTGTCCATATTTTGATTTATGCTTTCTATAAACCATGCAAGAAATTCATTCTTACCCATAAGTTACAAGTATATTCTTCCATGCTTTCTTCTAAGAAATGTTAAACTTTTAGGTTTCACTTGGATTTATGATGCATTTGCGTTAATTCTTTTCTTTTTCTTTTTTTTTTTTTTTTTTTTTTTGAGACAGTCTCTCTCTCACCCAGACTGGAGTGCAGTGGTGTGATTTCAGCTCACTGCAACGTCTGCCTCCCAGGTTCAAGTGATTCTCTTGTCTTAGTCTCCCAAGTAGCTGGGTGTCTGCCACCATACCTGGCTAAGTTTTATTTTTAGTAGACATGGGGGTTTTACCATGTTGGCCAGGTTGTGCTCAAACTCCTAACTTCAAGTGATCCTCCCACCTTGCTCTCTCAAAATGCTGGGATTGCAGTCATCAGCCACCATACCCTGCCTTTGAGTTAATATTTTTTTATTTGCGTGTTACATAGATCTGAGCTCTTTTTTTTGGCATGTGAACACTCAATAATTCCAGGATCATTTGTTGAAAGGACTTTTGCCTTTGCGTCTTTGTTGAAAACCAGCTGATTATATGTCAGTCTAATTTGAACCCTCTATTCTGTTTTATTGGTCTATTCAGTTGACCAACTGAATACTGTCCAGTCTTGTTACTGTAGCTTTATAATAATACTTAAAATTAGAAATGTACATTTTCCAACTTTGTTCCAATTCTTCAAAATAATTTCTTAACTCTTCTATGTTGTTTGCATTTCACTGTGAATTTCATTATACAATAGTCAATTTTTACGCAAAGCCCGTTGAGATTTTGATTTCCATAGTATTGAACTTACATATCTGATAAAAATTCATGTATCTTATGGACTGAATAGACATATTCAGTGTTCCTCCAAAATGTATATGTTGAAGTCCTAATTCCCAGTATGATGATATTTGGAGATAAGGCCTTTGGGAGTTAATTAGATACCATGAAGTTCATGGGGGTGAGGCCCACATGATGGGATTAGTTTTCTTAGGACAAAAGATACCAAATAGCTTATGATTTCTCTCTTTACTTATGAGGACCCAGCATGAAGGAGGCTGTCTGTAAGGCAGAGGGGAGGAAAAAAAGCCCCCTCTAGGAACCAATGCTGGCATTCTGATGTCAGACTTCGAGCCTCCAAAGCCATGAGGTAAATAAATCTCTTTTGTTTAAGACAATATGTCTGTGGTATTTTATTATAGTAACCAGAACTAAGACTAGATCATAGCAACATTGAGGTTTTTGAACCATAAATATGATGTATGTCTGCATTTATTTAGAAATTCTTTAATTCCTGTCAGCCGTGTCTTATTGACTTTAGCATATAAATCTTTGTCAGATTTATCCTCATTGTTTAATTTTTGATGTTTTTGCAAATTAATTTTTAAATTTTAATTTATAATTCTTTATTGTTAGCACATAAAACTAAGTTGATTTTATATATTGATCTTTTATCCTGCAACGTTGAGGAACCCATTTGTTTATTAACCCTGGTAGGTTTTTTTTTTGTATAATTAACATTTCCTTTTTGAATGCTGGGTGAAATATACAGACATAGAGTCTTCTTTATGAACAAGTTTTTAATAATTTAATTTATTAAAGATAGAACAATTGATATCTTTTGCTTCTTGTGTGAGTTTTGAAAGTTTGTGTCTTTCAAGAACTTAGTCCATTCCATCTGTGTTGTCAATTTTATTGTCAAAATGTTTTTTGTAATATTTTATTACTTTCCTTTAAATATCTACAAAATATATATTAATGCCATTCTTTTTCTTTCCTAAAATTAAAATTCTTTGTTTTCTCTTTTTATAAGTTTTGTATGGAGGTTTATTGATTTCACTGCTTCCACTAAATAACCAGCTTTTATTTCACTTTCTGTTTATAATTTTATAGATTACTTTAAGTTCATAATTTTTGTTCTCATTTTAACTTTTATTCTGAATATAGAATTCTATGTCTTTTTTTTTTTTTTTTTTTTTTTTTTTTTTAATTTAAAAATATAAAATATATTAATTTTTTTTTTAAATTTTTTAAAATTATAAATATTATTTTATAATTTTTTTATTAAA
>CAUYLG010004790.1:0-52500 GCA_963573385.1 Cacajao melanocephalus
GTAATTCCTCAAGGACCTAGAAATAGAAATTCCGTTTGACCCAGCAATCCCATAACTGGGTATATATCCAAAGGATTATAAATCATTGTACTATAAGGACACATGCACATGAATGTTCATTGCAGCACTGTTTACAAGGGCAAAGACCTGGAACCAACCCAAATGCCCGTCGATGATAGAATGGACAGGGAAAATGTGGCACATATACACCATGGAATACTATGCACCCATAAAAAATGATGAGTTCGTTTTCTTTGTAGGGATATGTATGAACTTGGAAACCATCATTCTCAGCAAACTGACACAAGAACAGAAAATCAAACACTGTATGTTCTCACTTATAGGTGGTGTTGAACAATGACAACACATGGACACAGGGAGGGGAGCATCACACACTGGGGTCTGTTGGGGACAAACAGGGGAGAGACAGCGGGGGTTGGGGAGTTGGGGAGAGATAGCACAGGGAGAAATGCCAGATATAGGTGATGGGGAGGAAGGCAGCAAATCACACTGCCATGTGTGTACCTATGCAACAATCTTGCATGTTCTTCACATGTACCCCAAAACCTGAAATGTAATAAAAAATAAACATAAGTAAATAATAATAAGGAAACCAGCAGGAGCAACAACCACAATGAGAACAGAGAGCAATAATGTGAAACCCAAGGGAAAGGAGAGTGATATTGTTTGGATCTGTGTCTCCAGGCAAATCTCATGTTCGATTGTAATCCCCAATGTTGGCAGTTGGGTCTGGTGGGAAGTGATTGAATCATGGGGGAGATTTATCATGGTTTAGCATCATCCCCTCGGTGCTATTCTCAGTTAGTAAGTTATTGTAAGATCTGGTTGTTTAAATGTATGTAGCATCTCCCTGCCTCACTCTCTTCCTCCTGCTCTTGCCCTGTAAGATGCCTGCTCCTACTTTGCCTTCCACTATGAATAAAAGCTCCATGAGACCTCCCCTGAAACATATGCTGCCATGCTTCTTATATAGCTGCTACTTTATATTATTTTAAATGTTCAGTTATCAAGATTATAAGGCATGGAAAACAATAAGTAAATATGGCCTATATATAGAAAAAGAAAAAGTACTCAGTAAAAAAAGTCCACAAGGAAGCCAGGCTATTGGATTACTAGACAAAGATTTAAAATATGATCACAAAACTATTTGTATAATAATTAAATACAAATATGTTTTTAAAGGTATTTTAAATATGTCCCCAAAACTAAAGGAGACCATGTCTAAATAACTAAAGCACTTATAAGAGCAAGTTCTCACCAAATAGAGAATGCCAATAGAGAGACAAAAATTACAAGAAAAAAAAAGAGCCCTAACAAAAATTCTGAACTTCAAAATTACAATACTGCAATTAAAAATTCCCTAGCATGGCCAAAAGCAGATTTGAGCTGAAAGTAAAATTGAATTTATGTCCATTGAAATTATCCAGTCTGAGGAACAGACATGAAAAAGAGTAAAAAAACAGAGCCTCAGACAATTGTGGAACATCATCACGTGTACCAATAAACACATGAGTTTCAAAAGGAGGACAGAAAGAAAGCAGAAAGAATATTTGAAGAAACAATGGCTAAATCTTTCTAAATTTGATGAGTAACATTGATATACACATTCAGGAAGTTTGATGAACTCTAAGTAGGATAAACTGAACGAGATCTACACATAGAAACACCAAAAGCAAAAGTAAAAGAGAAAATCTTCAAAGCAGCAAGAGTGAAGAATTCATTATATTCAATAACTCATTACATTCAAGATTAAGTAGTGATTTCTCATTAGAAATTATGGAGGCCAGAAGGCAGTGGGATGATAAAGTACTGGAAGAAAGAGACTTTTGGTCAAGAATTCTATATACAGAAAACCAACCTTAAAAATTAAAGATAAATCAAGATATTCTCAGATTTAAAAAAAAAACTAAAAAAAAATATTGCTAGCTTATTTGTCCTACAAGTAGTACTAAGGGGAGTTTAAAAGCTGAAATAAAAGAACACTAGACAGTAACTTGAATCCATGTGAAGAAACAAAGATCACTGATAGGTAACCCAATAGGTAAATATCAAAGAGAATATATATGTATGTTTTGGTTGTAATGCCCCTTTTTTCTATATAATTTAATAGACAATTATATAAAGCAATAATTTTAAACCTGTGGTAATGGCTACATAATATATAAAAATGTAATTTGTATGATGTAGTAGCACAAAGGAGTGGGGAAAGAAAATGAGGAAAACATTTTGTGTACTACTGAAATTAAATTGATATGAATCCAAACTATATTTTTATAAGTTAAATATTCATTATAACCTCCAGGGCAACCACTAAGAAAATAACAAAAAAAGTGAAATATAATTTAAAAAATAGCAAAAAAGTGACAATAAGATTAAAACAATGGAGCAGAAATCTATTTAACACAAAGAATGGGTGGACTAGAAAAGGAAAAATAACCAAGACACAAAGACAATATTTAGTAAAATGACAAATATAAATGCTAACAGTACATTGGGATATCAGTCTTTTTCTTATTTTTTGAGTTATTCATCAGAGAAATGCAAATTAAAATAGTAATTAAATATTGCTAGACCACCACCAGAATAACTAAATTTAAAAAAAAAAAAACACCTGACAATAAGTGTTTTCAAAGATATGGAGCAAAAGAAACTCTCATATGTTCTTGGTAAGAATATATACCTGGACAACTACTTTGAAGATATGTTTGTTAATCTCAGTTAATGCTAACCATATATATTTGTGACTGGAAATTCTATTGCTGGGTATATATGCACAGAAAGTAGTATTTATAGTCATGAAAATCATGTATGCGAATGTTCACAGATAATATATTCATTACAGTCTCAAACTGGCAACAACCCAAACATCCATTAAGATTAGAAAGAATAAATATTGAGGTATAGGTATACAACAAAGGAATCCAGGCTTGTACCTATAGTCCCAACTGCTCAGAAGGCTGAGGCAGGAGGATTGCTTGAGTCCAGGAGTTTGAGGCTGCAGTAAGCTACAATCATGCCACTGCCTTCCAGCCTGAGTGACAGACTATGATCCTAGCTCTTAACAAAAGTACTATGCAACAGTAAGAAAAGGCATTTTACTGGTACATGTAAAACACACAAAAACATGGAGAATCTCACAAACATAATTATGAGCAAAAGAAGCGAGACACAAAAGATTACATCTTGTTTGAATTAATTTATGAAGCTTAATGACAGGCAAACATTTATGATAATAGAAGTCAGAAGAGTGGTAATTTTGAGGGAGTTATTGTAATAGAGGGACATAAGAGACAATACTTCGGTAATAGGAACATTTTGTATCCTAACCTAGGTAGTGCTTATTTAGGAGTATAAATATGTATATTTGAACTGTACAATTTTTTGAATGTACTATGTACTCATTATATCCCATTAAAGTAATAAACAACAACAAACAGGCTTCTGGGCTACTGAGATCAGCCACCATCCCCATGGAGTTACGTGCTTCTCCTTTGCTTTTTATTCCTTGGAATTTTCTTTAATTTGTTTCTTTCTTTTTTTTTTATTTGCCACTACCTCAATTTTATTATTCTGCAGTGGATACGGCCTCAGATGCACACAGGAAATACAATCAAAAACAGAATTAAACCTATTTAATACAGAGCCATCAGATGATCCAGTTTTTCAAACTATCCTTGATTCAGTTCCTCCACCTCTGGATACACCACCCACCATGATAGAATCTTTAATTTAAAGCATTATTCTGGGAAACCAGGCCAGCCCCTGACAATTTCAGCCATCCTAAGGTCATCTCTTGAAAAAATTACAATTAGCTACATATTGTTTGATTTTTACTTACAGTTTAAATGTCAATACATTTAGACAATGTACAATGACACACCATATTTATTTGCATCATTCCCTGCCATTAAAAAATGTAGAGAATCATTTGTAGTCAAATCTAATGCAATGTTGTGAACATTTACAAAGCTCATCTTTAATAAAGAATAGAGACTTGTCTCAAATTTTCAAGCAACTATCAGGATTAATTGGCATGTACGTAACCATTATTGGAAAAACTGAAAAACCATAGAGACAGCAAAGAGGCAGCACAGGTGTAGCCATTTCCCCTTCCCATGCATGTGCAAAGCATCACTAATCAATCCCAGTAACACTCCTTGTTTCCAAGCCCAGCCATCAGAGCTCCCACAGGTGAGGAGACTTGCTTATTACGGCTCTTTTACCTCACCATAAGGGAACAACCAGGATGATAAACCACCAGCAAGCCCCAAAGCATACAAATCAGTTGAAAATAATAAAAATATTCGGTAGGCTGGCAAAAAGAAGATGCAGGGTGACAAGATAATTGTATTAAAATATCTGAAGAGGGACCTTGGATATTGTGCTCAATATGGCTCCAAAGGGTAGCTAGGCCATAAATAATGATTCCAGAGTAAACATGGTGGCATTCATGAGAATACATTAAGGCAGATTTTACCCAGATAAAAGAGGGGTAAACCTTCCCACCTCAGACTACAGATATAAAAGAGATTTTTCTTTTTATCTTTTACAAACAAGTCCCACTGATTCATGGAATGTTCTCACCAAAATTTCTAAGAAATGGAGACTGGCAGGTATGGTAGCTGTTTAACAGCTTTGGGGGAAGGACAGTGCATTAGTCCGCTCTCACTAGCTGCTAATAAAGACATACCTTATACTGAGTAATTCATAAAGGAAAGAAGTTTAGTTCACTCACAGTTAGTTGAGCATGGCTGGGGAGGCCTCAGGAAAACTTACAATTATGGTGGAAGGGGAAGCAAACACATCCTTCCCTACATGGCCGCAGCAAGGAGAAATGCCAAGCAAAAGGGGGAAAAAGCCAAGAAATCTCGTGAGAACTCCCTCACTATCACGAGAACAGCAGCAAGGGGGTAATTGATTTAATTATCTCCACCTGGTCCCTCCCATGACAGGTGGGGATTATTAGACCTACAATTCAGGATGAGATTTGGGTGAGAACACAGCCAAACCGAATCAGACTGTATCAGTGGGGGAGAATGTCTTTGATAAATATGTAAAGCATGGGCTGAATTTATAATTTAAATATAAGTTGCATATTCACTGATCATACTGTAGCTGTAAATCTAACTCTGAAAACCTCTTGATACTGGCCAGGTACTAATATCTTGAGGTCCATGCAAGGTACAACAAAATGTCCCAACCACTCCTTCAGAATGTATCCCTACCAATTTACAAAATGGTGACCTCCTCTGCTTGGAGAGTGAGAAAACTGTGCTACAAAAGATTAAGACAGAGACCCAGGATTTCCTAGAGAAGTCTTAGTAGTCTTGATATAAAAACACATTTGTTTGTTTTTAAAGGAAATGAATCAGTCATGGCTTGGATGCATGGAGAGAGAAATTCTTCTGCAGGCCCTCAGACAAATCGCTGCTCTCAGCTTGGTGGGCTCTGCTTATGTAACTTCTCAGTGACTCTGATTCTACTCTGTTGTTCTGTGACCCAGAGCAGACTATCCTACCCCTGTGAATCTCTGTTCCTGCATCTGTAGAACAGAAACACTAGAATACTGACATCCTGATCGGCCACACGATGAGGAGTAAGCAAGGCAATCTTTGTAGAAAGCTAAGTTCTTGTAAGAGAGAAATAGGATCAGGTCTCATTATTTAACATTTTGCAATGGTTTAAGCTCTACACTTGGTTTCAAATCCTTAAAATCATTCCTATTTAGTCTAATCTGCTCATTAGATGTTGAAATACACCCGGAGGCTTTTCTTTACTAACTACCCAGACTGACACAGGTTCAAGTGCCAGGAAAGAAACTACTTTTATAAGAATCATTTTACACCTTCTAGAATACCCTAGAACAGAGGCAATTTTCTCCCTCAAACAATCTTTCCTTTCTTATATCCTACATTTTCCAGTGAAAAGACTTACAGAGGTAGGTGATAAACATTTGCCCCATCCTTCATTCTTCTTCTTTAGGTAGAGGGAGAAACATGGTGTGGGTGTGAGAAGTAGGCCTGTCCCAGAGACATTTCACACATCCTATTTGGTAGCAGTGGCGAGAGGAGAGCTAGACCAGTGACCAGGATTATAAGGATCGGGGGGAGGGAATAGAATCATTCCTCACTACCATCCTAAGGTCACCCCCCCTTATGATGCAGTGGCCCATGCCCCTGTAAGCTCAGCTTTGCATTTTAAAAAAGTTATTTATTAAATTTTACCCAACAAATAGTTTATCAGGATTTTTTTCAGGATACTTTGACATGTGATTTTTAGGTACTAAATGTACACTAAATGATCTCCTGGTTAGGAATCTCCTATAACTTTGCTTGAGAGTCATAAAAACTAAAATCATGTTAATAAAATTTGAGCTTCCAAAATATTTTTTCCTTCTTTTCTAGAGTCTCCAACAGAAAAACTGTAAGTGACTTAAAAAGTAGCAGGAAAACTGAAAATAAATATTCAAAAAGACTCATTAAGCCTAAGATTTAAGTTTGTACATTTAGATGTTTTAATTATTCTATATAAGAGTAATTTATTTGCTAATGTAATTGAAACATTTTTCTCAACTGCATTGTAATTGCATTTTACTAACAATACAAAGCTATCTGAGAACTTAAAGATACCACAAATGCATTAATCATTTATATTTGGAGACATGGCTTGAAATAGGATGCCATATGAACAGCTTTATTTTCTCTAACTTGCAGCAAGTCTAAACATTTTTTTCTTCTTCATTGCTTAGTTCATTCCCTTCATGACCTACCTCAGACTAAAAACTAACTGATGGGCACAGTATCTACACTGTTTCTAAAATTTACGTATATATATATATATATATATATATATATGCACATTCTTGTTTTCTTCCCTTATATAAACATTTAATTCATCAACAAATGCCATTGATTCAACCTTTGAAATATACCCCAAGTCTACCCATTTCTCTTCTAGACCACCTTCATCCTTGTCCAAACCACTATTACATCTTTTGCCTAGACTATTGTAGTAGCCACTTAACTGGTCTTTTGGCTCCACTTTTGACTTTCTAAAATGTATTCTTCACAGAGCAATCAGAGTGATCCTTTAAAACTCTATTGGAGAGCAGGCTACTGTCCGCATGAGCCCCAATTCTTATGGTTTTCAGAACTCCCAAATTGCACCTAGCATAATCAGACTTCACTCTAAAAGGCTTTACGTGATCTGTCCCCTGCTTGACTGTGCTGCTGCTCTATGTCACACCACCTCCTTCTTCGACTCACAGACCCTTAGCTCTAGAATTGAACAGAAGTTTACTCTTGCCTCAGGGCCTTTCTCTTGCTCTTCTTCACCTGGAATGTGCCTCTGATTCAGAACACAGCTGCATCCTTTTAGATTTCAGTTCAAATATTTCCTTATTAGAGAACTCTTTCCTGGTCAACCTACTTAAAGCAATTCCACTGCCCTGCTCACTGTTTACCAAATGAAACTGTTTTATTTTCATCTACCATTTACTATTATCTAAAATTATGGAAAGTTGATTACATGTTTACTTGTCTCTTCTCCAAACCATGAGCTACAGACATGGTTTGTTTTAGCCATCTTCATCCTTGAATGGCCTTACATCTTCATCCCTAGATGCTCAATGAGTATTAGTTAAATGATGTTTTTCAGATCCCTGAACTCAGTCGGTTTGGCTTAGAAGGAAAACCTCTGATGAACTAATCTCACAAAAATGTCAGTGTCTGCTCATAGTTGAGTGTCGCCTTTTCCTTGAGTCTGGGAATTTAAGAGAGAAGTCCTGAGAATACGTGATGGATACATGATAAGAGAGTGATATCAGGAAAGGCTTTTCTGGAGCCCTTTTTTGACACTCTCCTATTTGGGCTATGCTTTGTTATTTTCATTTCATGAGAGAAAAACATACTACCTTCTAAAATCCACCCATCAACAGATAACCATGAAAGGAATGTCTACCAATGGTGCACTGGGAAATGTTAAGCAACTGGCTCTCCTGGAGAAGATGTATGTATCTTCTGCCTATTTATGTGGTGTAAATCTTCATACCATGGCTAAATTCAAGCAAACAACCTGAAGTCACTGAGCATAGACTTGAAAGGAGCCGTGCACCATTGCTCTCTCCAGCTGGCCCAAGATGGCTCCAGCACACCACTGACATCTACTAGGTGCCAAGAATGATGTGAGGCATTTTATGTTGTCTCTTCTATCTTACCACAATGCTAAAACTAATTTGTCAGTTACCTCTGAGAGACAAGGAAATAAACTTGGGCAACATGCTCAGATACACATCATGAAAGGGGTGAAACCAGGGTTCAAATCCAGATCTGACTCCAGAAACCACATCTTGCGTTTGTTTCAGGGAGCAGTAGTGAAAAAAAAAAACCCCACCAAAAACAAAGCAACAATCAAAATAAGAGTATTGTTAAGTGTTAAGCTACTTTGTAAGATCATAGCTATTTTCTGAACATCCTAGATGTCTCACAGATGATGTAAATTTTATTTTTAGTGTCATCTATATGTGTGGTATATAATTAGTTGGAATGAGAATTCTAAAAGTAGATTAATTAAAGTTCAGTGCACCAACAGAGTCTTGGAAATGCTCTCCCTACTCTTTTTTTCCCTTCTTTGCTAGTTCCCTTATTTGACACCCTCCTAAAACATGAACATTTTTGACATCAAGGGGACCAGCCATTGAAAGAAAAAGTGCCTGTGCCTGTTTAGAAATTCTGGTGAGAGACAAAAGATAGATCATTTTCCAGGATAAAACTGTCAATGGGGTAATAAAGTTCCAGGACCTTGGAATATAGTGTCACTTCCACCTGCCAGCAATAAAAAGGAGGAGGAGGAGAATGGTCCCAAGTGAGACCATTACTTCTCAAACATTTGCACACATTAGAATCAGCTGGAGAAGTTTAATGAACAAAATGCTGGCATCTACCCCAGTGTTTCTGATTCAATAAATATACAATGGGGCTCAAAATGTGCATTTCTAACTGATAATTTTCAGGCAATGCTGAGGGCTCTTGACTAGTAACCACATTGAGTAGGGACTCTCTAGATGACAAAGATTTGTATGTACATGACGGCTGACAAAACGCTGGTCAAGAGCCCTGTTTCTCAAATATTACTGCATGTTACAATCACCTGGAGACCTTAAAACCAATGCCTATGCCATTTTCCAGAGATTCTATTTTAATTAATCTGGGGTGTAGTTGAGTGTATTAAAATTTTTAGAAGCTCCAGGGGTGATTCTAATGTGCAGCTAAGTTTGATAACCAATAGAAATTGCTCTGAATTTTCCTTTACTTTTTTTCAATTTTTATTTTAGATTCTGAGGTACACAGTTTAGTTACAAAGGTATACTGTGTGATGCTGAAGCTTAGAGTATTATTGAACCTGTCTTCAGGAAGTGAACTGTGCATGCTACGGATCTAGGTTGCATGCTCCTTAAGAATCCAATGCCTAATTATCTGTTACTGTCTCCTATCACCCCCAGATGGGATAATCTAGTTGAGTGCAGACCCAATATGTAGGTTTTCAACCTTTGTCTCTCTCCTTTCCTTCTTCCCCTTGTATAGCAGGGGTCCCCAACTCCTGGGCCAAGGGTGGGTACCTGTTGCCAGCCTGCTAGGAACTGGGCTACACAGCAGGAAGTGAACAGTGGGTGAGGAAGCAAAGCTTCATCTGTATTTACAGTCACTCCCTATTGCTCTCATTACTGCCTGAGCTCTACCTCCTGTCAGATCAGCAGCAGCAGCATTCGATTCTCATAGAAGCACAAATTCTACTGCGAATTGTGCATGCTAGGGAATCTAGGTTGCACACTCCTTTTTAGAGTCTGATGTCTAATGATCTGTTACTGTCTCCTGTCACCCCTAGATGGGACTGTCTAACTGCAGGAAAACAAGCTCACTGAGTCTACATTATGGTGAGTTACATAATTATTTCGTTATGTATTACAGTGTAATAATAATAGAAATAAGGTGCACAATTAATGTAATGTGTTCCAATCATCCTGAAACCGTACCCACCTCCCAAGTCCATGGAAACGTTATCTTCCACTAAATCGGTCCCTGGAGTCAGAGTTTGGGGACTGCTGTTGTATAGTATCTCACAAGGGTTCTCTGGATTTCATGAATTTGCATGTCAACCTCTAGTGATTGGGGAAACTTTGTGAACTACATCCTCAAATGTGTTTTCCAAGTTGCTTACACTCTCCTTTTCTCTCAGAAATGCCAATGAGTCGTAGGTTTGATCTCTTTACATAATCCCATATTTCTCAGAGGTTTTGTTCACTTTTAGAAATTCTTCTGTTTTTTTCTGTTTTTGTCTGACTGGGTTTATTTGAAGGACTTGTCTTCGAGATCTGACATTCTTTCCTCAGGTTGGTCTATTAAGTTGTTACTAATTCCAAGTGTATTATAAAATTCCTATAGTGTTTTTCAATTCCAGAAATTTTTTGTTTTTTTTCTTAAAACGGTTATATCATCTTTCCACTCTTGGAATATTTTGCTTGCTTCCTTGGATTGTGTTTCAACTTCTCCAGAATCTCGTTGACCTTCTTTGCCATCCAAATTCTGAATTCTGTATCTGTCAGGCCTGGTGTTCCTGTATCTTTTGAAAGTTGCTGTCACTTGGATAAAGCTTTTGTTTTCATATTATTTCCCGAGGGTTTGACTTTGGTGTATGTTGAGTATAGTCGACTGGCTTCATTTTTTGGTACTTTCAAAGTCCGAGTCTCTGTGCAGGATCTTTATCTGTGGCTAGATTTCTGCGTTGGGTTTCACCAGCAATGTGTGCTGGGAGAATTTTTATTTGGTGGTGTAATTCAGGCATGATCCAATAGATGGCTAAGGCATGTAATATGAATAGTAAGGGCTGACAGACTCTTAAGCGCTCACCTATTTTGTATTTTGTATTTCAGTGCATTTGCAGCAATATTCTGGGGTGTGAGAGACAGGGTAGGCAAGAGATGACCCTCTCACCAAGTCCATTTCTAGGCCTTTTGGGGAGCCCTCTCCAATCACTGAGCAGCATTCGCCTTTCGTTAGCCTGAGGGGTGCCTTGGTGGGCTACACTCCTCCGTTCCTTAGGGGTGGCCCTAACCGAAGGTTGCTAAGTTGTCAAGATCCAGCTCCCTGGATCTCACAGCAACCTAACAACCTTAGGTGTCCACTGGTCCTCTGTACGTGGCAGAGTCAGAGCGGGTTGTGGGGTACATCTGTGGGTTATGTGTTGATCCAGTGGGTCAAGGGTGGAGGAAGTCCGGGTAGGGCAGGATTGTCATGGTTGTGCAGCTGGTGTGGCACCCATGGCCCAGGGTTTTTTGCCCAGCAGACAAACAGTTGTGGGGCCTTCCCAGCCCACGTTTCCCCTACCATGTCTCCTTCTGGGGTCTGCCCGGAAACTAGCTGGACCAACCAGCTAGTTTTGTCTGAAGTCTTCTGCACCCAGTTCACTGGACTATTTATTGTTACCATCTGTGGGGCTCCCTCAGGCAGAGGCCACAGCTCGCAAGCAGGCTATACCCTTCCCCGGCTGGGCTTGTGGAGGGAGGCACACCCAGCTCCCAGGCAGGCCCACGAGCATATATGCCTCTCACTTCTTAGTGCTCTGAGAGTGGGGGCCCCTCCTCCCTTTGAGTTTCACCACAGATTTCAGCTCAATATTCCTTAGCTGTGTGCTCAAACGTTTGGGTATTGGGATCAGGCCCATGGTTTTGTCCTCTGGTTCCTCAGGGTCGGAACTGGCTGTGCTAGGGAGCAGGCAAAGTGCCCCCAGGCTGGCGGGTGAGCACTGAGGCAGTGCAGTGGAGACGGCGCTGTGCGCATCCTCTTGCAGGAGTGGCCTTGGCGGGAGGGCCCCTGTGGTTACATTTTGCTGCAGCTGCCCCATGCACAAAACCTTCTGAGCTCTATGCAGGCTCACGCTCTCCCTCTGTCTACACTCCGAGCAGTTCCTGGCAATTCAAATGCCTATGGGGGGATGTGAGGGCGATCTGGCTGCGACATCTGTCACATCATTGATCGCCGTAGTCGATTCGGCTGATCTGACTGGTTAGGCAGGTGTCCCCTTCCTCCCTCACTGCTCCATGTGTGTCCCTCCCAAAGCTGCGCGCTCCGTCGAAGAGGACGACCATCTCCGACAGAGGGATAGCGGAGGACCGGTCTTCGCTCACGGATATACGAGTACTGCGCTCCCTTGCTAGAACCTCCAAACGCCTATGGGGGTCGTGGGATCGCTTGTAGCTAAGATTTCAGAGGTCCGTGGCGGGAGTGTGTTGCTCTGCAGTTCTTTCATTCACCCCCTCCTTAGGACCTGTTTAGGGCTGGGAGCTGGTTCCGGCATTTGGCAACTCCGTGCAGGGTTCCCAACTTCCTCCCTCTTCCACCTTGTTGTGTGCATCGCCTCTCTACTCACTTTCAGTGTTTTCTCTCAAAAGATCTGTTCAAAGTGTGATGGCTTAGTTGATATTTTTATTTCTCTTGGTGGGAGCGGTGCTTCTCGACTGCATCTAGTTGGCCATCTTCTCCCCTCAATCTACTCTGAATTTTAATTCATAGATTCTGTGTTCTTTACACACAACTTTCATTGTCTCTTCCTAAAACTCACTCGTCCAGAAAGCACTCATTTCCTCAAGTTGTTAGTTTGTTTCAAGCATGTGCTGAACTGTAGAAGCTGGAGTGCCAGCTGGGAAACCCAGTAGACAGTGCTTCTATGAGTTTCTCTTCTAAGAAGCTGCCTCTTTGGGTCTCAGTCTCTGCTACGTACTGACTGTGTGATCTTAGTTAAATACGACATTTAACTTCTTTGTTTTGTCTCCTGTTCTAGGTAAGTATAGATTATTATAAGCATATATGAAAGAACGTGGAAAATGCTTGGAAATGCTCAAAAGGTCATAGAGAATAATTATTATTAATGTATAGGAAGATGGTGGTTGATTATGGTACACAATAGATTTTTTAAATTACAGCACCTCTCATTGTCAAAATACAGTCTCAGATTACCTATTATATGTGAATCCCAAATAATATTGTTACAGAGCAGCAGCTCTTATGCCACCTGCTTGATAAAGTTTCCCAGGATCCAAAGTAACCAATGTGATTATAATTCTGCAGTATAAACATGTAACAGCTTATTCCATTATTACCTTACAAGTATCTCTCCTAATATAATTCACCCACTGAGGACAGAAGCAATGAACTATCCATGAATATGCTCACTTAAGTAGATGCAAATTGCCTAAAAATACATTATTTCTCTGCATATGTGAGGATAAAATATTACTTCTTTTTCATTGTTAAAAGCAAAAAGATATTCAGACTCTTCTGATTCCCTAAGATGTTTTAAAATGATTGTTTAGTAAAAAGAGAAATGTAGTTTTATTTGAGGATGTAAGTTTTCAAAATTCTTTATATAATGGCTCCCTCTTCTGGCCAATGAAATAGACTTACCGCGTTACAAAATGCAGTTAGGTCTCATACCCCACAAATAAAATAGTATGAGTCTAAAAGACTAATACAACTTTTATTCAGAAACTTTCACAAATTTGACTAACTGCTTCACTGAGAATTTTGCTTTGGTCATTGTTTAAATGTATCCTCGCCTTCTAATGGTGCCATGTAAAAGCAAATGTGGCTTTATATGTTTTGTCCCCTTGGATTTTCTTTGTCAACTCTCCCCATTCTTACCTTTCGGTATTATTCCTTTGACATTCGAGTCCTGCTACTAATCCCAAGACTTCATACAGACTTGCTGTCTCCTGCTCTGTACCCAACTTTTAATTCTAACATAGAAGAAATTTTATAAAATATATGCTGAAAAAAGCAATGGGAAATTGTGGATAGCTGCACTAACACATTAGTAAAGTTTGGTTCCTAGACATGGAATGTCTAGCAAAAAGAAAAATGCTCGATAAATCTCTATCTAAAAAGTATATGAGATCTTTTGGAGTTTGTAAGTCCCATAAAACTAATTCCTTAGGAGGAATGAAAACCTATTGAAAAGCAAGGTTAATTTTAAGTGAATATAAACATGTGTATTTGAATAAAAAGGAATTACGATTAACCTACTTACTGTTTAGGTATAAATTTACAAAAACATTGTACTCCCCTTCTTCCCAGTCCATTTGATGTCTTTTTGACCAACATAACAAAATTCGTCTATATTCTTTATTTCGTATGATGCATTATACTTTCTTAAACGGTATTTCAGTGTCTATCTGAGCCTTAGCAAACATAACTTACTTGTTCAATATGACTGAGTATTCAAATGTACTTTAGGTTTGTATTTTAGAAATCCGGGTTGAGGCTTATTGTTATTACAGCTATTGTTTTGTTTTGCTTTTTTTTAAAGAGGAACCAAATCTTTTCATGGAATAGGGAGACAGTGACTCAAACTTAAATAGAAACTATATTTTTATACTTTATATTTATTCCTGAAAATTATTATTTATTTTTATATGTATTAGAGTGCTCTGGGCCACAATAACAGCTTTTATTTATACCGGTATATATTGAGCCTGTCAATATGTCTCTTGGGTTAGAGTATATGCAAGAAATTAAATATTTTTATGCTGAGACAAAGATACCTTCTCTATTAAATTCTCAATAAGAAATAAAAAACTTCTCTACTATTTTATGCTACAAATGTGACAGAAAAAAAATACTTGGTCTCATCTAGTATTTTAGCATTGAAATATTTTAGACAGTTTTTAAATAAAACAACAAAAATCCCTTGCCTGAAAAGTATATAAAGAAACTCAAAAAAGGAACAAACAGGATATTTAATAAACAAGATATTAAAAACTCTAACATTAAAGTAACTATTGAGTCTCTTTTGAACCTCCAATGGACATACTATTTTCACTAACTCATAAATTAAGCCTTATATTTTTTGAAGCTAAATATATAAAGAAAAGAAATGATAGCCAATTATATTTTTGTAATTAATTAATTGTCATTATTTATTAAAAGCATACTATGTCAGGGCTTATTCTAGGTACTGAAGAAAAAAAGTGAATAAAATGGACAATAATTCTGGTCCTTAATAATAACCACAACAATAACAACAGTAACAGTGTCGGATATGTATGTACCAGATTCTAGGTGATCTCTTCATCTATTTTATTCCTCAGTTAACATTTTTAATGAATTTCTTCTTCATCTTTTTCCTTTCTTTGTTATCCTGCACTTCCCTCACTTGTAGTAAGCATGTCCGTAATGACCTGAGCTCATTCTAAGTAGTAGGGCAGAAAGGAGGTTTGGGAGTGGAGAGGAAGATGCTGACTGTTAGTTATCTTCTGTTATAAATTTCACGTGTCTGAATCCTTCTCCTCACCCCAACTTGTTAGAACAAATCTTAGCAATGTTTGACTTTCTGGGGATTTCTTTTATATTTACACTGTATAGAGATCTGTACTTAAAAGAGACCTATTATCACAGTCCCACTCAAATGTCTTAAAGAGTCAAGAAAACTAAGGCAGGAAAAGTAAGGCATGGAACAAGCAAGATAGAACAGTGAGAGAAGCCAAGTCAAGAGCACCTCAGTAAATACATTTAAGTTTCATGGACCCCGCTGTAAAAGGCCCCGCAGGACTGATGAAAAGAAATGGATCTAGTCTGCGGGTAGTCTCTCCACTACGTCGTTTGTTTCCTTTGCTGTGCAGTTTTTTTCTTTTAACTTGATGTGATCCCATTTGTCCATCTTAGCTTTGGTTGCCTGCTTTTGTGGGGTAGTCCTCAAGAAATCTTTGCCCAGACCAGTGTCTTGGAGAGTTTCCTTAATGTTTTCTTACAGCAGTTTCATAGTTTAAATTCATATATTTAATTATTCAATTGATTTTAACTTGATTTTTAGATATGGTGAAAAATAAGGGTTTAGTTTTATGTGTCTGCATATAGATATCCAGTTTTCCCAACAGCATCTATTGAAGAGACTGCCTTTTCCGCATTTCATGTTCTTGGCACCTTTGCTGAAAATGAGTTTACTGTAGGTGTGTGCATTTGTTTCTGAGTTCTCTATTCTGCAAACTACCCATCTGACAAGGGATTAATAATAAGAACATATAAGGAACTCAAACGTCTCTATTTGAATAAAATATAATATTCTGAATAAAAGATAGACAAAATATTTGAATAGAAATTTCTCAAACGAAGACATACAAATGGCAAAAACGCACATGAAAAGGTACTCAACATCATTGATCATCAGAGAAATGCAAATCAAAACTACAGTGAGGTAACATCTCACCCCCATTAAAATGGTTTACATCCAAAAGACAGGCCATAAAAAATGTTGGTGAGGATGTAGAGAAAAGGGAACATAAATTGGTGGGAACATAAATTAGTACAATTACTGTGAAGAATCATTTGAAAATTCCTCAAAAACTAAAAATAAAGCTATCATACAATGCAGCAACCCACTGCTGGGTATACACACAAAAGAAAGAAAATCAGTATATCAAAGAGAAACCTGTGCTCCCATGTTTGCCACAGCTCTGTTCACAATTGCCATGATTTGGAAGCAACCCAGGTGTTTTAAACATATAAATGGATTAGGAAATATGGTTCTTATTCAATGGGACACTAATCAACCACACGCACAAAAAAGAGAATGAGATTCAGTCATTTGCAGCAACATGGATGAAACTGGAGGTCATTATGGTAAATGAATAAGCCAGGAACAGAAAGACAAACATCTCATGTTGTCATTTATTTGTAAGATATAAAAATCAAAACGATTATACCCAAGAAGTTTGAGAGTAGAAAGATGATTACTAGAGGCTGGGAATGCTAATGGGGAGTGAGGAGTCTAAGGGGAAAAGACAAATAGTTAAAAATGAATGAATAAGACCTAGTGTTTGACAGCACAACGGAGTGACTAGAGTCAATAATAATTTAATTGTACATTTTAAAATAACTAAAAGAATATAATTGGATTGTTTGTAACACAAAGGATATATGCTTAAGGAGTTGGATACCTCATCTACCACGATGTGATAATTATGCATTGCATGTCTGTATCAAAGCATCTCATGTACCCCGTAAATATATACACTTACTATGGCCTCACAAAATTAAAAATTAAAAATGGAAAATAAAAGAAATGGATCTAGAAAGTATGTACCTGTCAACAGCAAGGAACGTGCTATATAGATAGGAGATAAATCTTAAATTGTGACTTGGACTCCAAAGATATGAAAGGCAGCCAGTCCACAGCCCTGGACTCCTGTGACCTCATAGGTGGTGCACTCAGCTTATAGGTGGCTCATTTTGGGTGTGCCCAGAATAAAAAGGGCCGTAAGGAGCTGCATCTTCTCACTCATTTGTATCAGTATCAGCTTTTCTTCTTTATACTGTTTGTTGCTGGTTAGATATAAACTAAAGTAAAAGCATCCATGAATCAAATCTCGGTACAAGTTCACCAGTCTTTGATCACAAACCCGTCTGCTGCAGTCTGGCCAGCTCAGGTATGCATCTTAAACACATTACACCAAGCCAGGCAAATCACACTAGTGATTTCAAAGGGATCTGCATTGTCTTATGTATTTGAAGAATACATTGTGGTACAGAAACACACATTTCCATAATATCTATTATTATTTCCTTAATTTCAACTATTAATTCCACAGATTGCAAATGTAACATGTTCTTTGTTGAAATTTGAAAAACACAGAAATCCAAAAAGAAGAGAAAAATGAAGTCATATTCCCTTGAGGAAAAAAAAAGCATTGCATTTCCTTCCAGTCAGTTTTTTCTATGTAGATAAATCTGATGTTTGTGTTTTCATGTGGTCTGGTTAGGGTCGTGGTGTAGTATAACAATGTAAAAGAATTTATTTATTAGAACTGTCAGCTGTCAGTTCAGTGCTATATTTGGTTCATCTTACATTGCTATCTATCTATCTATCTATCTATCTATCTATCTATCTATCAGCAATGAAGGCATTGATGTTGATTAAAGAGTCCCATTCCCAGGGCCAGATATGGATGGGATGTATGACATTCAATTTTATTTATTTCACTGAGGCAAACAGAAGAATAAAGCTGGCTTTTGTGTGCTGCTTCTTAGCAGTATCAAAGACAAAACCATTAGATGGTCCTACTTACAAATGTCAATTCTACTGGAGAAGACACTCCTTAATAAAATGTATACAGAAAACCTCAATTACAAACATTTATTAAACTAGCTCTCTGGTCCTGAGGGCAGGCCCCCATGAGATTCAAAGTTCCACCCTAAGCAACCTCACATTTATGTACTGTTCATAGAAATCATAATTAGAATCAGTATATGTATATGTTTAAAAAAATATTTCCCAAAAGGGAGTTGAAAATATTTCTACTTATTTTAACCATTTTTCATCATTTAAAAAATCTTATAAGTTCATGTGTATGTTAACTCATTTAAAAGGTCTAGAAACACATATGCCATATACTAATATGTCTAGGTGGTAGGATTGGCTATGATTTTTCTAATTTTTTATACTTTTATATATTTCATTTTTGTCTAAATGTTTATTTAAAAAACTAAGTATGAGTTACTTTTATCAGCAAAGAAAGGAGTATACTCTAGCTTATCAAAAAAAAAAAAAAAGGAAAAACCTTTACAAGATTACATTAAACAAACCAGACCATCTCCCCTGGACATTATGTTTATGCACCCAAAAGCAGAAGGTGGAAGATGAGGGTGGTTTTGACAATACAGGGAGGGGCACACCCAGGCCTGTCTCTATTGTACAAGGCTTATTTGCAAACTCTCCCCTGTTCAGGATCCATGGAAAATTACTTGGCATTTGTCCTTCTGGATATGGCAGCAACATGAATACTGTCTTATTTTCCAAAGCTCACTTCAGTGATTTGTGTACCTTCCTTGCCATAATCAATGTGTCTTGAAAAGCTTTAATTAAAACTACAAAATAACTAACTTCAGAATAGTTATTGGTAATTTATTCTATGTAAGCACAGAATAATAAAAACCACTTGGGGCTCTCAAGAACATTATTATGCTTTTGAATATCAGTCGCTTATTTTCATACTTGCTGCACTATCTCAGCCAAGGTCCTCATCTCTTCCCATCTAGGTTGTTGCAAGAGCTTCCTGTTTCCAATCTATTTGGCATAACATTTCCAAATGAATCTTTCTAAAGCTCAATGTTCATATAAATGGTGCTGATTAAAGACATTGATTGTGCTCCCATTATCTAGAGAATGAAAACCAGACATCATTTGGGTGCTATACTCATAAACTAACTCTAACCTGTTTTATTATTTTAATCCTCTGCTCTTCCCCCATTCCATCCTGTCACTCCAATCAGTCAGAGCTATTCCTCTGAATGTATTATATACTACTATGCATCAATTCTTTGTCTCATGCTGTTTTGCCTTTATCACTCTGAAGTGTCTTTCCCTCAGTCTACCCAAGTCCTCCCAGTTCTCTGAGTACAGCCCTTGGAGACTGTCAAGGAGAGAAGCTTGGCATATGTCCAGGAGATGCTGCTCAAAAAATGAGGAGCCAATTATTTCAGGAGAGGAGCCAATGAGAAGAAGGGTATTACCAGGATGACACTCCAAAATCAATATTGGAAGAAGGCAATTCTCAACTTGCAGTTAAAGTGGGAGGATTAAGAACTCTGAGATTTGATTAAAATGACTTGCCAAATCAGACAATCTGAGAAAGTCAGAAAGCAAATGTGAGAGTTTAATTGGTGGATAAATAAAAAATGAAATGAGGTATCACTTTGTCATCAGCAAGGCCAGTTCAAGGGTATTGTTATAATATGAACCCTTTAGAGCTGTCCCCTTCTTGTGGTTTGGCATCCTTTGCAGGATTGGGGGCTACTCACTGGACACCTGATTCTTCTTGGCCTAGTTTAATCCAATCTCCTCTATACTATGAAACTTTTTCAGATAACTTCAGCACACGGGTGTCATAGCTGCCTCTGACATCACAGCATCTGTTGTCTCTAGGCTTCATTTGGCAATGGATCATATGATTACCCTATGATTTTGTTGTGAATTTTTGTACATTTTTATTTCACTTTCTACAGTTGTGAGTAATATGACTTTTTATTAGATTGTGAAACTAAAACTTTTTTCAGTATGGAGATTTATCTCTTTAATATATATCTCCCTGTTAATCTAACATAAAAATATACTTTTTATGGCACCAAAAATATTTATCATTTATATTTATTTTTATTTGTTAATTTCTCTTACAATAATTCCCAACAAAAACAATATTTATTGCATGACCAGAAATAGGTTAATTCACTCTTCTCTCTAACTAGGCATAAAATCTAAGCTGGCAGTTCCACCTGTGTAACCATCTCTGAAACTGTCAAAAATTACACCAAAGTGCTCATTCAGAAATAATTATATTGAATACATTCCATAAATAATATATATGCAGTTCAGAGTTAGATTCAAGAAAGCACATATTTCAGTTTGGATAATTTGGATATGAGCAATAAAAATCAACCCTGACTTGCTTAAGCAGAAAATAATATACTGCAAGAATATTTTGTAGTTCAAAATTCATGGAAAGGCTTAAGAAGACAACTCAGAAAAAAAGATAAGAACAAGGCTGTAAAGATTACAAGTAGCAGACGCGTTTGAGTGCCAACATCCAATTGAACAGGGCTCATACCACTTCTTGTATTCACTCTGCCTAAGTTCTTAGTCTTGGGAGAGAAAAAAAAAAATCAAGATGGCCTCACCGGAGTCATTTTCTCTTCTTCTCAGCCAGCAGAGAGCAAGACACCTTGACTATACAAAAATGAGAAGAAATGATTTTCCCAAAGTAAATCTGATACTCACCAAAAGGGGAATAATGGAAATAAGGCTTCCAAAGAAAATACAACAGGAAGAACTGATGTAAATTATAGTCCAATGCATATATCTGTGAAGTTTTATAGATCAAGTCTCATTCTGGTGAATGAATACTATCATCAGTTTAGAAATAAAGCAGGTGAAATGACTATGCTGAGGCTTTAAGGCAAATGTAGGCAGCTCCATGTAGGCAGTATGGATATGAACTTTTGGGCAGAAGGCACAATCAAGTCAATTATGAATGTAGAGTGGGCAGTTTGCCAGTGAGGATGTCTTCAGGATCCAAAGCTCACTGTCTACTTGGATTCTCCTCTGAGGTCACATTGGTAATTATTCCTACTGGTTCACATTAAATGGGAGTTTTGTATGGGGAAGATAAGTGTTTTACAGTGCAGGTGGGAAAAGACATACTTTACCTAACATAAATACCTAATCCCCAGAGTTGGTGAAACCAAGTGACACATGGTTTCAGAAATGTACTCAAGGATACAGGCACTGGGTGAGATAAAGCTGCCCAGTTATGCATCAGGCATCTCTAAGCAAAGGCTAGTTCTTAAAAATGCTTCTTTTTAAAATTCAGTATCTGGATATGCTAACAAATCTACAAAGCATTTGCCAACTGACTTTACTTTGGGAAAAGAATAATACTGTAAGACTAAGATTAAATAGAGCAAAATTTGATCATACAAAGTTTTTAAAAAGAATAATTTATCTATAGGATGTATTTCTCATGCTTGCATTACTTTTTCACTGATTCTGTTATTTTAAAGAATAGTAAGTATGAAGCTTACTCTGCAATAAAATTCTAATTAGTCTATTCTTAGCACTGGAGCCCAAAGTTCTCATGACTTTTTGGAGACAGAGAAAAGTTATTGAGAAAGTATGATTTTTTTTTTAGAGTGAGGAGAGCTAGTCTCAGTATTTACACGTTTCAAAGAATGATCGTGGTTGCATATGCTGCTCAGAACTGAACAAGATATTTTATCTTACTAATAAGTACAATAAACCTAGGCCAAAAAATTTAAGATGACTAGAACATGAAGTGAAGACTAAAAATATCAGTACTTTTTTTCTTTGTAGGGGAAACAGAGTCAGGAAACAGTGAGTATGTTCTCAATTTTTTAAATAAACGCAAGAAACAAGAAGACAATAAGTATGTCCCATTTTTATAGGTAAATATGGTACTTCAGTTAGAGAACAGACATCATTAGACTTGTTGATCAGAAATCTTTAAATTCCTTATTAAATATCTGGAACTTGACTTCTAAAAATGATATTTGTATCTGTTAATTTCTTGCTAGGAAGTGATTAAATGTATCAAGTTATTTTATTTTGTGGAGCAAGGGTACTAAAGAAAAAGACTAAGAAGTTTTTATTTTTATGATACTCCAAGGATTAAATAGAAAGATGGATCCATATCTGTCTTTCCTTCCTACCAACTAGCTGTGATATAGAAGGAAATTTAAAAGTTGTGTTCTACTGCAAAGCGAAGCTCACTAGAGTCAGAGTACACTAAAGAAAAGTAAAAATACAGAGCAATTAAGACATCTGAACATTATGCCTTCTCCAAAACATTTAAATGTTTCATTCAGTGTACACAGAACATGTCCGATATCTTATACTTATTTCCCCTACACAAAGAGAGCATTGGAGACTCAACACAAAAACATTGGTAAAAACATTTGTACATGTCCCACAATCACTGTTTAACAGGGATATTGCCATCAGCAGACATTAAAGCCATTAAAACCAATTTAAACATGGCCAGGAAGTTGTAACATTGTACTAAAGGGCACATCGCTAAAGTGTCTTAATTCCATCTGCAGACATTAAACCAATATGAAGGCTAGTAATATTACTGACTCTCTATAGAGCACCTCCTTGCACAGGAAAATAAAGGAAACATTATAAAGAAGTTCTATAATGATGGTTTCACCATAAAAAATTCTTTCTGCTAAGGAGAATGTTCTCATAGCAAATTCCCAAAGCAATGAACTAGGAAATATATAATTCTACTTTATATTACTTTTAGGAGTGCATAAAAGTTATCTGTGTGTTGGGAGGGTGGCAAGTAAATAAGTTAGAAGAAACTAAAATGTTAATGTAGCTTCCAAAGTTATTAATAATTATGATTACTCACCTGAATTCCTGTTTCCTGGAAGTGCTTCCTAGAGACAACAGTCCCTCTGACTTCTTTGTCACTGGTGGCTAGATTCCCTATTTCATGCAAAGATTCCAAATCCCAGGCAGGGACCGTCATTCAGCCTCAGTTGTCAGTACCTCTTGATTTACTATCTGATGAGGTCACGTTCCTGATAAAAAAAAAAAAAAGTGGGGGAAGAAAGCTCTTAGATCATGGTGGAGCAAATCACTTGAGGAAATTGCTTTGGGGAAACTCAATCTTATTTTATAGAGAAATATATCGAGTAATTTCCCCCAAGAAAACCCTAACCAGGATTATTTCCACTTGCCGACTTCCACTAGACGTAGAAAACACTGACCACAAAATGTAAAAGTACTAATGTATTTTGAAATTCCAGAAAGATTTGTATATGCATTTTAAAAAGGTTATCAAGAAGCAAAACAATACGAGAGTTTTAAGCAGTGAACAGTTAGTTCTTCCTAAGGGTCTTCTTACCACTTAACAAATTCTTCCCCAAATAAGTGGCTGAATATTATTTAGTTCTGTAATACAGCACTCTTCTTAATGAAGTATTTCATTAGCTTTTCTTTATCTTTCACTGGATTCAGATTAAAGCTGTGCGAGGTTTCAGAATAGCACTTCTAAGATGAAAGAACCTTAAAAGGAACTTACAAAATACCAGTGCTGCCTTAATTAATAGAGACAATTATACATTCAGTGGCTGGTGCACACAGAGCACTGTTCTAGGTGCTGAACAAAACTCAAATAATGCCTGCCTGCCCAGAGCGTACATTCTAGTGTCTGTATGCTGATTGAGGAAGCAAAAGCCATGTCCAAGTATTTAAAAAGCTAAACAAATAAATGAACAAGATAATTTCAGATAGTTCTAGGATGAATGGAAGTTAGGGTGCTATAAGAAGAAATGATCATAAGGAACAGAGTGGGAGAGGGTTAAATTGCATTGCTTTGCTAGGGAAACACCTTGCTGAGGATATCACACCTTGTGTAAAGCTAAAATGACGAGAAAAATGAGTCATTTCAAGACCTAGAGTCATAACATTCCAGACAAAAGGAACAGTATGTGCAAATCTTTTCAGGTGGGAATGAATGCCACCTATTGGAGGAAAGAAAACCTGGTGTGAATGGGAGGAAATAAGATCAGAGGCAAGCGACGGCTAGATTGCGTGGGCTTTGATAAGGGGTTTGAGTTTTCTTCCAGGCATATTAAGCAGTGCAACAGCATATTTTAATTTACTTTTTTTTAAATTTCAGCTTTTATTTTGAATACAGGTATACAAATATAGGTTTGTTGCATGGGTATATTGCATTCAAGTAACGAGCGTAATACCCAATAGGTACTTTTCAATCCATGCTCCCTTTCTTCCCACTCCGCTAGTCCACTATGTCTATTGTTCCCATGTTTATGTCCATGTGTGCTCAAAGTTTAGCTCTAACTTATAAGGGAGAACATGCCATATTTGGTTTTCTGTTCCTACATTAATTTGCATAGAATCATGACCTCTAGCTCCATTTATGTTGTTTCAAAGGAAATGATTTCATTATTTTTCATGGCTGCATGGTATTCCATGGTGTACATGTACCACATTTTCTTTATGCAGTCCACCACTGATGGACGCCTAGGTTGATTCCACGTCTTTGCTATTATAAATAGTGTGGTGATGAACATGAGTGCATGTACCTGTAGTGTTATGATGATCTGTTTTCCTTTGGGTATATACTCAGCAATGGGATTTCTGAGTCGAATGGTAGCTCTATTTTAAGTTCTTTGAGAAATCTCCAAACTGCTTTTCACAGTGGCTGAACTAATTTACATTTCCATCAACAGTGTATAAGCATTCCATTTTCTGCACAGACTCACCAGCATCTGTTGTTTTTTTGACTTTTTAATAATAGCCATTCTGACTAGTGTGAGATGGTATCTCGTTGTGGTTTTGATTTGCATTTCTCTGATGATTAGTGATGATGAACATTTTTTCATATGTCTGTTGGCTGCTTACGTGTCTTCTCTTGAGAAGTGTCTGTTCATCTACTTTGCTCACTTTTTAATGGGGTTAATTTTTCCCTGTTGATTTATTAAGTTCCTTATGGATTCTAGATATTAGACCTTGGTCTGATGCACAGTTTGTGGTTATTTTCTCTCATTCTATAGGTTGTTTTTTTTTTATTCTTTTGGTAATTTATTTTGCTGTGCAGAAACTCTTTAATTAGTTCCTACTTGTCAAGCGTTGTCTTTCTTGCAATTGCTTTTGTGAGCTTAATCATAAATTGTTCACCAAGGTTGATGTCAAGAAGGGCATTTTCTAGGTTTTCTTCTAGGATTTTCAAAATTTTAGTCTTACATTTAAATCTTCAACCCATATTGTGTTAATTTTTGTATGTTGTGAAAGGTAAGTGTCCAGTTTTGTTCTGCATATACTAGCCACTTATCCCAGCACCATTTATTGAATAGAGAGTATTATTTTCCCATTGCTTGTTCTCATTTTTGTTGGCCCTTGTTGAAGATCACATGGTTGTAGGTGTATTGCTTTATTTCTGAGTTTTATATTCTGTTCCACTTGTCTATGTATCTGCTTTTGTACTAGTACCATGCTGTTTTCATTACTTACAGTAGCCTTATAGTATAGTTTGAAGTTGGCTAGAGTGATGCCTCTGGATTTGTTCTTTTTGCTTTGGATTGCTTTGGCTAATTCGGCTCCTTTTTTGGTTTGATATGAATTTTAGAGTAGTAATTTCCAATTGTGTGAAGAATGGCATTGGTAATTTGATAGGAATAACATTGAATTTTTAAATTTATTTAGGCAGTGTGGCCATTTTAATGATATTAATTTTTCTAATCCGTGAGCATGGAACATTTTTCTGTTTATTTGTGTCATCACTGATTTCTTTCAGCAGTGTTTTGTAGTTCTCCTTCTAGGGTTCTTTCCCCTCCTTGGCTAGCTGTCTTCCTAGGTGTTTCATTTTCTTTGTGGCTATTATAAATGGGATTGTGTTCTTGATTTGACTCTCAGTCTGTGTGTTATTGGGAAATAGAAATGCTACTGGTATTTGAACATTGATTTTGTAAACTGAAGCTCTGCTAAATCATTTAGCAGTTCCAGTTCTAGTTCTTTTGGTGGAGTCTTTAGGGTTTTCTACATATAGAATCATTTTCATTAAAAAAAAGACGATTTGAGATTTTTTCCTGTTGGGTGCCTTAATTTACACTTTTAATGAATTATTCTGATTGCCAGCTGGAGTAGGAGCAGGGCAAGTGTAAAAGCAGGGATTGAAGTTAGGATGCTTTTGTCTAGGCAAAAGATGATAGGGATTTGGACTAGAGTGTTAAAATGGAGGAAGACAGAGGTAATATGGCAGAGAGTTGAGACCAAAATTATATGTTGTAAATGAGCAAAATACCTATTTCATAAGTTTCTTTCAATACATTTCCATATGCAAATATTTACTGACTGTCTAATAAGTTCTGGTTTTGTACTTGAGAGATATCACAGTGAAAAACAAAAAGTCTTGTAAAATATATTTTAAAGTACATTAGAAAAAAATAGATCTAATATTTTAAAATGAAGCATGAAATATTTTCATTTACTTTCTTTTAACAGCTTTTTAAATAAAGAATATACCTGCACTACAGGAAAAAACTAAAAATATGCAAGAAAAAAACCCGGAAATTAGAAATCATCAATAAATTTAAGAAAGAAAACCACTGGTACTACTTTTCAACTGAGTCATCCCCGTTTTTTCTCTTGCTTGTAACTAGTGTTTTCTTAATGATAATAAAGCCTGAAAAAAAAACGTATAGTTAGGAAATGTTGGTATCTGGTTGGAATTTAAAGGATTTTGGTAATTATTTCATCAAGCAGCAGTTAAAGGATTATACCCCAGCCTTGGCCTTGGCTGACTAGAAAACAAAGCCTGAGGCAATCACAAAACCAACAGATGAGAGGGAAATGTGAGGTGGGTTGGGAAAAGATGAAACAAATTCAGGTGGTACATGAGAGGGCTGGCCTGCTTCATGAAGAGACACATCCAAAAGGATGTCTTTGGTCAAGGTATGCAATAACACCATGCTTTGGAACTGTCCGTAAGTGGAGGAAAAGGAGAAAAATCAACCTGCTGCTTCCCTCTTCCCTCCTGTCTCCCCTAGTAGACATTTTTTAATGGAAATTTGATGCTTTGCCCCACTTTGGGGCTGGGCCTACTGATGTTTTGGCAGTCTCAAAAGAGGCCAGATTTTACCCCTGTGGCCCAGTTCTTTATAGGAGCCCAGAAGTGTGAGAAGAGCAAGAGATTTCTTGCAGTGGTATCAATGTTCCATCACCATCCTGTGTCAGTAGCAGGTGCAATAGCCTAAAGAAGCAAGCAGCTGAGGTTTCATGGCACATGAGGCCAAGGGGACATGAGATGACTATAAGGGTCAATCATACAATACAGCCCTGAAGCCAACTACTTTAAGCATTTTCTAACAAAACCTAAGGGTCTAGTGTTCTTTTTGAGTCAACTTGGATGTTTTATGTAAAAAAAAAAAAAAAAAAAGAAAAAAATTAAAATGTTTCATCTCTAAGAACAAAAATGCTTTAAAATTTGAAAAATATATCTGTCTATGACACATATACATACAAATGTACATATATATTCTAAATAGAGTATAAATATAATATATTCTTAAAAATCTGGAAACAGTCTAATTTTTTTTTCCTAATAAACAATTCTTAAAAGAGTTTTCTTTTCCTCCCAGAGATAAGCTACACTTTATCTTAGCAAAGGTGGAGAAGCCTGCTGGGATGAAAAAACCTGGTCACGTGGTCTTCTCTTTACCCCCAGATCCCACCTGCCAAAGCTAGATCTGACCCACTTGATAGGCTTTCAAAATGTCCAGCCAGCCTGGAGTTAACCAGGCATCCAGCCCATTGGACACAGGCCTGGAGGTTTTTACACTCCTCAGAGAGCAAAGAATTGTCCAACTACTTTCTAGTTTAGTAATTTGTGTGCTAAGAGTCAGTCACTATTTAGATAGTGGTTTGTGTGTATATTTAGTTGGAGCTATATGATCACTCTAAAATCCTTTCTAAACTTGAGTTTGAAGCCAATTTTTACTTTAGATTTTTTTCCTTCTCTTCTATCCAAAAGATGCATATTTAGATAGTTTTGGTTTTAAACTACAACTGTTTGGCCATGCTATTAACAGAAACTTTTGTGCTTTTAACGACAGCCTCTCATTTTACATCAGTGAAAACAGTAAGATCATAATTAAATCAAACCTGCAGTGAGTCTCTCCGGAATTTGGCCATTGTATACTTCTAATTTCTATACTCAGTGAGAAAAAAAACAGTGTGATCCCAGGATAAAGCTTTCTGCTTATCCAACAATGGTGGAAAAGCTTTGGAAAGGACTAAACTGTATGCCCTCAAAATATCCTCTTATAAACTCTGCTTTTCTAACTTTTGGTAAGAGTCAGAAATCAGTAATTTGATGTTATAGTTTCTGACAACAGTCTAAAGTATAAGTATTCTAGGATCATGGTTAAGGGCAAATTCTTATGCTTTCAATATCAAAAGTGTGGATTGAAAGGTTGACATCTTTTTGTGAACAAGTGTATAATGTCTTAAGCAAAGCACTTCATAGGAGGAGGATCTATGGTATGACTTCCTCCCGCTAGAAACTTCTAACAGCCTTGCTACCAATTCATTTCTTTTTGTTGAGTTGGGAATGAACATATAATTATGTGCCAGTTTCCCACTGATACCAACAGTGTTCCCAAGTATTTTAAAAATAAGGATAATATTGAGACTGTAGGGAATAACTTCTGTTTTTACTAACACGTCTTTTAGAATCTGCCAGATTTGAATATTCTCTCCTATCTAAATTAGAAATTTAATAATATTAAATTGTATGTTATTACCATTAAATCCTTGACTAGAATTACTTTTTTCTATTTTTAATTTAGAAATAAGATATTGTCAACAATACAGAGACTACTTATACATTTTAAGAAAATTAGTGATAACTTTTGGCAGTAGAGAAAATTCTGGTACAGATTTACCTCTGTTCAATAGAAAAATTTCAGGACTTTGATGGTTAATTATTTTTGTATACTTGAGTAGTCCAGAGGTGTCCACATTAAACATTGTTTCTGGGTATGTCTGCGAGGTGTTTCTGGATGAGATTAGCATTGAACCTATAGACTCAGTAAAGTACATTTCCCTCCCTAATGAGGTTGAGCAGCATCCAATCCTTTTGAGGACCTGAATAGAACAAAAGATGGACAGAAAGAGGAGCTTGCCCCTCTTTGTCTGTCTCAGTGCTGGAACTGTGATATCTCATCCTCTCCTGTGCTTGGACTGGGATTTACGTCATTGGCTCCTTTGGTTCTCAAGCCTTCAAACTCAGGCAAAATTACACCACCAGCTTTCCTGGGTCTCCAGCTTACAGATGGCAAGTTACAGGACTTCTCAGCCTCCAGAATCTCATAATAACTCAATCAATAATAAATAAATAGATACCTAAATACATAGATATAGATATCAGTTCTGTTTCTCTGGAGAACCTTGACTAATCCGAAGTCTAAATAAGGGAGGCAGCAATTAGTATGAATAGGCTGTAGTTATCAAAAGACACAACACAGAGGCATGGGAATTGCGTAATGTATGTTGGTCTCCATTTAAATCTCCTTTATCAGAACAGTGTGCAGATTTCCCCCTCCTGTCAATGTTGATATCAACAGCTCAGAGCTTCCCCTCTTCTGTAAAATTGCCATAGGCCAATAGGAGCAACCTCCGCACCTGGAAATGGGTAGAGAGACCTGTCCCTTTTCCCTAGGGGAGCATCTGATGTCTCAAAATCCAACTGGTGTTTGGTACAAGAGCCTGCCCTGCTTCTAGGGAACCCAACTGTGATAGTTAGGTTGGAGAATGACATTTATATAAATTTCCTATTTTTTTTCCTTTTTATAGCATAAAACCAGGAACTTACTAATTCAAATACCTTTATTGGGCCATTTAATTTCTTGGACCGCTTTATAACCTCTTTGACAGTATTTTATCCATTTTGGCCCTAATTTCCCAGAAATCCTATTGTTAGGAATAGCAGAAGGAGAGTAGAAAGAGAGTACAACTATAAGTTCTGACACTTTCTAAAGCCAGGTTTTAATGGAAGAGCTATTTTAAAAACACAATTAATATAGTCAAAACTAAGCTTTTAGCAGAAACTGAATGATATTTTGAGCAACTCCTATGAAGGATTATGCATTATGAGATTTGTTGTAATGCCTGTGTTTGAATAATATATGGGCTAATGATTATTTGTGTCTGAATTAACACACACACACACACACACACATGCACACACATGTATATTCAGTAAAAGCTAAAGTTCTCATCCATAATATGCATGATCATTCTTAAAGAAACATGTAAATTCCTTTTCCATAAATGTCTTAATTCCAACCAATGTAAATCCAGTCTTAAATAAACCGTTCACCCTTTCAGTCATTCAGCAAGTATTTTTGAGAGGCTATCATTAGCCAAATGTTGTGAAATGCAGTAAGATACAATGTGAACAATTTCATTTCCTCACAGAGCCTACAGCCTGTCGATAATACAGCCTAGAAATGGCCAAAACAACATAAAAGTGGTGAGTGCTCTGAAGAAGGAAGTACCAGGAGAGCACAAATGAGAGACACTTAGCTAGAACCTGAGTCTGAAGAGCCTCCTGAAACCACTTAAACAGAAATCAGAAGAGTGAGGTAGGGGAGTGCTCATATAGAGGAAAGGAGAAATGTCAGGGTCCACACGTAGAGCACCATGTATGTGAAGAACTGAAATTAGTTCAGATTGGACAGAAGATAGAATGCAAACGGAAGAAGTGATATAGTGTGATGCTTAAATGCATGGTAGCCCATAGAAAAGTCTAAAGTCTTGAGTCAAAGGCAGAGTCTCTTGGAAACAGATTCAGAGGTTGAGGTTTTCATATGGGATGTTTATGGGGAGAGCTTCCAAGATCTATACCTGTGGGGAAGCAATGAAAGCCAACTGCCCAACTTCTCTCTGTGTGTGCAAAGGGCGAAATTTGGCTATAATGTAGCCACAAGAAAGGATTCAGACAATTCCATGGGGAACTCTGACATGGGAATGGACCTTCAGAATTATTCCCAGCTGGGATAGGGCTAGAATTTTATACCCTAAGCGGTGCATGCATTGGACATAGGCTTTGTAGGCTACCCCCAAGAAAGGTTGTGACCTTGGGCAAGTAGGTCCTCTTCTGCTGAGGAAAAGTCCCAGGAAGGAAAACAGCTGAGAGCTGTTGGCTGCAATACCGCAATAAACGTTTCAGTTCCTGTGGGTGGGGATAGCATCTAGGAAGTGCACCTCATTGTAAATAAAGCATGTTAAAGCTATATTTTAATAAATCAGGTTAGGACAATGAAAAGACTGGGATTTAGCCATGGAAGGGACACAATCTGTTTTACATCTAGTAAGGTCTTTCTGGCTGCAGTATGAGCAACAGACTGGAGAGAAGCATGACGAGAGGCAGATAGACTAGTTGAAAATTGGTTGCAAAAATCCGGGCAACAGATTATGGTGGCCTGTGGTGGGGTAGTGACAGGAAGAATGGAGAGTTCTAAATGGACCTGAAAGGAGCAGCAGGTGCAAGACTTCATGACTGAATGAAAGCAATGTAAATGGGGAGTATTGTAAGTTGTATCCCAAATTTCTGGCTTGGGCACCTATGCTAGAAAACAAAGCAGGAGAAGCCAATTGTATGTCGTTGAATTTTTTTAAAGGTAGGAGGGAGTGCAATGGTGTGAATGTTAAACGCAGCTCTGGCAATGCTGAATTTAAAGTAAGTTTAGTAGAGACGTATATTAAAAAGCACACATAAGGGTCTAGAGCACAGGAAATTTATTTGAACCAGAAATAGGAATTTGGAGACCATCAGCACATAGGTGGTAATTGTATCCAACGAAGTGATCAATATGGCCTAGAAAAGTTTATAAAGTGAAAAAATAGAAAGCCTAGGATAAAATCATGAAGGTTTTTTTGTTTTTTGTTTTTTAGCGATGCATTCATTAAGTTCCCACTCTACGCTTTTCACTTGATTAAGGAGGACAGTGGAAAAGAAGGGTAGTATTTTCTGAACACCTTTGATGTGCCAAACACATTACCTCATTCTCTTATTTTACAATCCTATGATTTTAGAAAATCATCTCCATTTAACAGATGAGATCGAAGACTCAGAAAATGTAAACAAGTTCCATAAGCCACAATAATATTAATTGGTAGAGCCAAAATCTCACTCCAGATCTGTTTAACTGAGTTTTCCTATGATTTTGTCACTATATTATTGCTAACTGCAAATGAGTTAGAATAAAGATTTATTATGAATTATGTTTTTAAAAGCATAGCTTTATTTTGATTTCCATAATTTACTAAACTTTAAATATTAAAAAGTGGTACTAGAAACTAAAAAATCACATCTGTTTTGGGAAACAGAGTCTCTCATGTTCTTAAACCTTAAAAATGTAACATACAAATTTGTTTTTGTCAAACGGAAAAACAGAATAAAAGGGCTTACTCTTTCATTAGCTACTTTGTAAAGGATAGTTTGATTTATTCTGAGGGAATTAAAAATGTATAGCAATCGGTATTTAGGACAAAATTACTTCACAACAAAAAATGTATGCACTATTAGCACTGATATTATTTATTCATGTGTAGCTAGAATTTCATCCCCATATAGGTTCCAGGCTTAAGAAAACGTCTGAAGGAGTTTCTCAGGGCTGTGAGAAACCAGAAATATGCAGAAACTTGCCATGGGCTTTCTTATAGGGGTTCTAAAAAAGAAAATCACACAAACCATCACTTCCATTGCTAGAGATGCAACAGCAATGCTTAATCAGTAGTCTGCTTCATCAGTAGTCTGAGCTAGTTTGTATCTGCAAATGTTCTCTCTAACACACTTTAATCCAGAGTTAGAGCTCAGAATTCTACTGAGGAACTGAGAAGAGATGATAACCTGACCAGAGGGACTTTTTGGCTATGCTCAGAAGTGGGGTAACCATTCATCAGCCCTTGTTCCCCTATGGGTGTTTCCTCTTCCTGGAGGATAACTCACATTCCTAAGGGAGCCATCCTTTTGCCAGTTTCAGTGGTGACGCTTGAATGCAGTATTAGCTTTTATAAGGTCATTTAGGTCAAGTGTGATTGTATCTGTGATACTCTTTAGAACTGCTAAGCCTTGTGTTGTTATCCATGTTAAATTATACATATTTCAGGAGTCCTTGCTATTCTTTACCAGGAACAGAGAGAAGATCTCCTTTTAAAATTTTCCTTTATCTCATTAAATTTCTTCAGAAAGTTGGTTTTGACATTAAGATTTAACTAGGCTAGAAGCTGATTTGTAGTCCTAGGAAAATTCTCATGCTCCCAGATCAAAAAAAAAAAAAAAAAAAATTGAACTGTGCAGATCCTATCTATTATTAACACGGTTTTCAAAAAGGATAAAAATAAAAAAAGATTGTGTTTTCTTTTGAAAATGTAATATTATACACTTTTTACAATTTTAAGAGAGTAAAATGCACTTAGATTTTGTCTCATTTATTTTTGTACATGATTACACAGGGAAATATATTCAAGGTCATACAAAAAAGAGTATTTCATCATAAAGGTAGGATTATAAATCAAGTTTTTAAAATTCCAAATCCAAACCATGGGGCACAACACCATTTTACCTTTTTTATAATTTCCTGATAAATAATAAATATGAGAAAGCAAATTGATGTGTGTTAAGGAAAAATGTTAAGCCGTATATTCATAATCTCGAGAACACACTGCAAGTTTATTCTAAAAGTAAAGACTCATAGTTTTTTTAGGATGATGACGTGGCTTAAATTTTAAGTATCATTCATAGATTATTCCTCTAATGAATTTTTCTTTTGTCTTCATTTCTTTTTTTGAAAAAAAGATATCCTCTGTCATTGAAGATGTCAAATAAAATACATGGACAGAAATTAATAGGCCATGGAACTTGATGAATTCTCCTGGAGAATATTTTTATAATGAAAGTTTGGCAACTGTTCCTGTGATTAATCATGATAATACACAAATGCTTAACTCCAGATAAACTGACCGTTTTCTTCTTTCTGAAATACTCCTCTCCTTTCCTTTTCCTTTCAAGGAGGATTAACCAGATCACTCTTTCCCTTTACTATATGGTCTTCCTTGTGATGTCCCCATCTTCACTTTTCTATCCAAATCCCACTTTTCCCAAGAAGGTGTCTCAGCCCACCAAAGGAAGTGGAGTTATTCTCCTTTAAATTCCAATGTATTTTCTGTTTCTAGCACACAACACTGATCATACTGTGTAATATTTACCATTTATATATTCCCCAGACCTTAAACTATCCACAAGGATTGAGTTGAGTGCTTACTTCTAGAACATAGGGGGAGAAGGAGCAGAAGAACTAGGTCATCAATGAATGTTCCTTGCTCTTAGCTAGGGTTAGCTAGGACACAGCAGATGACTAAGTATATTAGAAGTAAGGATATTTGGGAAGCTCAATCAGTGGATCATTGGCTAGCACATACACTGAAAGTGGGCTTTCTATATGAATAAGGAATACTTCTAAGCTTCCTACCTTTCCTTTAACAGATAAATCATAATAAGGAATTTTCTAAAAAAAAAAACTCAAAGAAAAAATTTCTAATCTAGCTGATTAGATTTACCTGGATAAAAGTAGTCCTCCTTTGGCTTACTAGGGATAAAAATTCCTGTCTTTACATGAGGGCAGCAAGAAGGTTAGAAGTGAACATATTGACCACCCATCGTGTGCCAGTTACTAACATATATTTTCCCAGTAAAGTTCACAACAATTCTATGAGGGAAGTATCATCAGTCCTACTTTCCCCTACAAATTTTCCCTGAATGCTAAGGAACCAGGATTATAGAGAGAGTATGGTCAATATGTGGTATTATAAGTAATATTTTTTTCTGCTTTGTTCTATAAAATAAGTTTGTGTTAAAAAATGGAATACCTGGCCGGGCATGGTGGCTCATGCTTGTAATCTCAGCACTTTGGGAAGCTGAGGTGGGCGAATCACCTGAGGTTGGGAGTTTGAGACCAGCCTGACATGGAGAAACCCTGTCTCTACTAAAAATACAAAAAATTAGCCAGGCGTTGTGGTGAATGCCTGTAATCCCTCCTATTACGGAGTCTGAGGCAGGAAAATTGCTTGAACCTGGGAGGCAGAGGTTGCAGTGAGCCGAGGCCCACCATTGCATTCCACCCCGGGCAACAAGAGTGAAAATCTGTCACAAAAAAAAAAAAAAAAAGGAATAGCTTATGTGTTTTAAGCATTCATAAATATAACATATCAAATGTTACTATCTATTAAATAAAACAAAATTCATTAGGGCTTAAAATATTAAATGTCAAATGACTAATATGTTCAATTTAAATTTTTTTACTTTACTAAAGAAAGATTGTATGTTTGGGTGTGTTCTAGAAATATATTTTTCTTTAAAAGGAACACTAAGTGAAGTCAAATTCCATCTTCTACTGTGTTTGCTAAGCTAGCCAAGTGGGGCAATAGCAAAATTGGGGTTTCCTCAAACCTCTAAATCCCGTGAGTCATTGATTTATAATGTGCCTTAGTATTGGAATTAGAAGCAAACTTTTTCTACCTAATTAAGCCTGCTGACAGAGTAATTCCTGGTGTGTGCAAAATCTGCTCGCATGTGGAGCTCTATTCCCTGTCCTCTGAAAAGAGGGCAATGTCTTCAAATAAGAAGACTTTTGCAGCTGTTCGGCTAGTTGACTAATCACTTCTTAGATTTTCTTCCCCAAAATAAAAATCATCTGGGAACTAATTGTTACTCAAAATAATATCAGAGCTTGGCATTTCTGAAGATCTATTCATCACTAGGTTTCACAAGTCTGAGCCCATCTCTGAAATCATGTTCTTCACTTTCAAAATTCAAAGTGGGAGCTTGAGTGGTGACGGAGGTTCTCTGTGGCAGGTTTGGGTTAGAATTTGATGTTCTTCTCTCTTGATTTTCACCTCACATTTGTAGCACTGCACTGGGTTAGTAGAATCCCACAGTGTGAAATGTTGCTCAGTGTGCTACACACAGGCTTCCACTATCTGGGATGAATCTTGGGTTCCATCTTAATAGGAGCATGGAATCAGGTAAGTGACTGCATTACTCACCTGTCTTAATTTCTTCATGTTGCTATAAAAGAACACCTGAGGGTGGGTAATTTATTTTTAAAAAGAAGTTTATTTGGCTCATGGCTCTCCTGGCTGTACAAGAAGCATGGCGCTTGCACCTGCTTCTGGTGAGGGCCTTGAGAAACTTCCACTCATGGTGGAAGTGAAGGGGAGCCACTATGTGCAGATAACATAGGGCAAGAGAGAAAACAAGAGCAGCGGCTTCCAGGCTCTTTTTAACAATCAGCTCTCTCTGGGAATTAATAGCATAAGAACTCACTCATTACTGCAAGGTTGGCACCAAGCCATTCATGAGGGATCCACCCATGATCCAAACAACTCCCATTGGACCCCACCTCCAACATTGGGAATCATATTTCAGCATGAGGTCTGGATGGTCAAATATCCAAACCATAGCACCACCTTACATGGATTTGGTAAGAATCCAAGCTTCTAGAGGATCAAATAATCTTTCTAAAATATTAAGCGTATTTATACAAATGTAAATTATGATTCACGTTTATCTGCCATTTGCCCAATATTCTCATCAACTTTTTTTAGAAGAACAAGAAGAGGAAGTGTCAGTATATGCAGTGTCACTATAAAGAACATGTTTAGAGGTTTTGCTAAGTGAAATATATTTTAAAATTTTTGTAATCCAACTGTATCCACAAAACAAATTTTGATTGTTTGTTGTTCATTTCAGTTACATAAATTTTTCATTTATTTGACTCTAGTCAGGAAATCCTATTTGTTGGCCAAGCCCTGCTGCCAACTAGGTTTGTGACCTCAAGCAAGTTATCTAATTTTTCCAGATCTTTTCTTCAACTGAACACCTGGTGGAAGATGTCGTTGGGAAGAGGGCATGGGAAAGAGATGAGGTCAAAAGAACAAACAGAAAAATTGGGTCTGGATTAACCAGTACAGAAAATATAACCTTAGTTCTTCACCTCTAGAAGAACTCTGGCCTTAAGCAGAGAGCACTCTGACGGTTTACAGCTCTAGTTACTCATAGATCTTAATACAAAAATGTAGAAGGAAGCTGAGGCTTGCTATTTGAGTATAGCACTGCTAAAACTGGATTCAAAGTACAATAGCTTAATTTGAAAATCTGACTAAAAATACCTGAAGATTTTGTGAAAACAATAAATAAAGGGTGATACAGAAGAAGTGTTTGTTGACTGCTTGAATTGCTGATACACTAATAAACATACTGAGCACATTGAACAGAATGGAAACCTATCATGGGCAAACATAAATTCCAAAAGTAAGTAAATAAATTAGAAGGAATTGGTAATCTAACTGTGAGATTTGGGAAGAGTCACGTGCACTCTTTCTCCATGTTTTTTAAAGGGAGCTGGGGGTAGGGTCGTGAAATATGTTCAACATCTATTACAGGATTGCTAGAGCAATAAAATGATAACTAAATGTTGGAGTTTAGAGAAACTAAAACATCATATATAATACAGGGCAAAATTTGAACTTAAAGATGTATGTCGTAAAGTCTAGATGTCATTTCTATAATTTTAGGGTATTTTATAAAATAGACTAGCTTCTCAAAAGACAGGTAATTTTAAATTCTTATACACGGAGTTAATAAAACAGGCAGAGAATAGTGAAGCTGGAGCTGCTACTATAACCAGATATAATTTAGTTTTTTAAAGATCAAGCAATTCCCTTCAATTGGATGTTTGAAGTATTGATGTTGCTTATTTTAATAAATTTTTTTTCTGGAGCAAACTGAGTATAAATATAACTTTTTAAAGGTATTTTCAATGAAAATCTGGTGATTGCTTACAGAGTGAAGCATTGTTGTATAGAACGTATCATTATCCCCAGTATTTTCTATTTAATAAATCTATGTTTGGATGTATTTGGCTTTCTTAAAATAGATGGGGTTCATCTTCATGCTTATCAATAATTATAATTTTTAACTGCAAAGAATAATAGTTGAATGCATACTGTGTTCTTATAAGGCTCTGTTTTAGGTGCTGAAAATTCAAAAACGAATAATTCACAATCTTTGCTTTCAAATAATTAGCTAATTAGTTGAGATTGGTGATATATAAGCAAATATGGTTAACAAAGTATAAGCACATTAGGCTTTTATTATAGTCCACAGCAACATTCCAGTGAGCAGGAATCCCTTCCACTAGGATGGGGGTAGAGGGATCAGGAAAGGCTGTCTGAAAGAACTGGTTCTTAACCCTAACCAATAATGGGTATAATTGATACTTATTGGTATATCAACGTCCTCTGACTTTTGGGAAAGGATTGAGGATGGAATGGTGAAGCCAGGACTTGGTGGAATGAGGGAAGATGAATGCCCTTGAGAGAAAACAGCCTGAGCATATTCACAGAGGCATGAAGTAGCATAAAGATCTCTCATATCTGTAAGCAATTCAATGATACTGGACCATTGACCAAAATAAGTGGGTGTAAAAGTGAACTCTTGAGCTGGTCTGAGAATTATTCACAGATCTAGAAGGGAGTTCCCCAGAAGGCTAATTATGTGGAGATTGACTAAAAATAAGATGTGGGGGATCCCAGAAAAAGAAATGATAGTGCATTTGTGCCTGCCATTTAGGCCATTTAGGGTAAAATGAGAGATAATCTAATGCACTGGATAATTAACCAGGGCCTGCATGTTCTGATATCTCATTTTGGAAACCAATTTGGAAAAGAGAAAATGCCAGAAAGGACAAAAATTCAACACTTAGCTCTTCCTTCTATCCAGTCACCCGCCTCCCCGCATCCTCATATCCACATTCATGTCCTGACCTAGATGATTCTCTTTTAATTTCGAAAGTGAGAAGTTCTAGTGGTGGGTGGGTGTGTGCATAATGAAGGAAGGCAACTCATAAGGAGAACAGAAAACTTTTTGGAGTGCTTCTTCCTGGACTAAGTAGAACACCCACTTTGTACATATCCCTTGCAGGTTCAGAAGAGAATCCAAGACTGAAAAATGCAGAAAGGCAAAATTATAAATCTACAAATACCCTGATTCATTAACCACTAGGTTATATAACTCTTTTAAATGAAAGCAGTTTCTGGATTCCCTAGGGGTTCATTCTCTCTCTCTCTCTCTCTCTCTCTCTCTCTCTGTCTCTCTGTCTCTCTCTCTCTCTGTCTCTCTCTCTCCCCACTCCCTCTCCCTGTTTCTTTCCCCGCTTCCTCCTTCTTGTTGGAAGTCTTATTCAAAGCAACAGATAAAGTATAAAACAGCAACTGACACCCCACCAGTGACCAGAGCTAGAGGATCTCATCAGTGTTCGCCACCCACCTTAGTCACCACATTAGCTGGCCTGCCTGGTAAAACATCCGCTTTGATCCTACATATTTTGATAGACAAACTTTGAATTGTGGAATCACTAAAGAACAGTTGCTTTTCCTCAGCTCCCTTGTGAAATGGATCACTTGGAATAAGCAGATTCCTCTGACTGTTATTACTAGGGACAACATCCTGCCTGAGCCTTATCCTTGTCAGTTCCAACACAGGGCACTAATCATAAGCGCTCCTGCTCTAGTGATGTAATGTATTTTTCAGAACACTTTTTGTGTTGCTATTGAACTGTAATCTATTTCTCCATTATTCTAGAATACTCTTCATAGTTTGTTTGGGGTCTATCTCAAAATATTCTGAAATTGTCTTTTTCTAGAGCTTATTGTTTGTCCTCTTCATCCCAATTTTTTTAATAATATCAAGTCTTTTCCATTCAGTTTCCTGTCTGTGTGTGTGTCTATGTGTCTATCTCTCTGTCACACACACACACACATGCACACACACACACACACACACACACACAATACTAAGTCCTCTAGAGAGTGTAAAACAAGTTTATAATCACTTTAGCCTGATTAATTGGGCTGTTAATATTGAGGCGGACATTGTTATTTGCCTGCCACATATGTTTCCCTCCTTCTTCCTTATCAAGAATTTTGTTTGAAACATCTATGAATCCAATATAAAAGCTATATTTCTCCAGCCTCCTCCCTTGCTGCTGTGAATAGCCATATAACAATTCTAGACAATTAGACACATGAGATGATGTTTCCTAAGGATTTATGAGAACGTTTGTAAACTTTTTTTTTTTTTTAATTGAGAGAGAGGATCTTGCTCTGTTCTTGCCTAGGCTGGAGAGCAGTGGCACGATCATTACTCACTGCATCCTTGAACTCCCAGACTCAAACAATCCTCCCATCTTAGTCTCCCAAGTAACTGGGACCACAGGCATGCACCACTATGCCTGACTTTCTTTTCTTTTTTTTTCTTTTTTTTTTTTTTTGGTAGAGATAGGATCTCTTTATGTTGCCCAGGCTGGTCTCGAATTTCTGGGCTCAACCTGTCCTCCCACCTTGGCCTTCCAAAGTGCTGGGATTGTAGGTGTGAGCCACCATGATCAGCTTTCTTTCTTGATATAGACTCTACCCCTTTCTTCTTGTTCCTTCTTATGTCGTGCATGAAATGCAGAAGTGTTAGCTGGATATTAGCTGGATGCTACCATCAGAATGGGTTCAGAAATCATCCTTTTAAAGTTCATATAGACCATTCATGTTTCTCCTAGCATGTAGAACTGCTGCAATTTAGAACGCTTTGTTTAAAATGTAAAAGAGACTTGAATCCTAGATACTATGATGTAACAACTGGAAAATCTATGCTGAAGTTTCTCTGGGCTCTGTGAGTAGAAGAAAACGTTTGTGATTTAATCTTAAGGTGCAAAATAGGACCAACCATAGCACTAACATAAAGGAATTTACTCCCTCCCTACAAATTAAATACTCTCAGTTCTCTTATTTTAATTTTTAAATGATAATTGGCAAAAAGATGATATAGGTTTTTTAATTGCTTCAACTTCAAACATAAAAGGTAGGCAAATACAGCTTGGTGACCACCAATATTCATGTTTCCTTCTAGGAATTGGCTGCCCAGCTGGGGGAATGTCTCAGCCTTCCACTGCATCTAGTGGGGCTATATGACTATTTCACACCATTGAAATATAAGCCAGGCATGTGTGTCACTTCTGGACTGAAGAGGTAGGTGTAATTCTTCATAATGTCATTTTCTAACTGTCAGCTGACTCTGAGACCTAGAAGCAAATGGTGTCACAAGACTGAAGAATCCTAAATCCATAAACAATCACATGGAAGGCCACCTGCCAACTGGGAACAACCATGTAGAACAGTTCATGAGCAAGAAATATAGTTTCATTGTACCAAGTCACCAATGTTTGAAGGTGTATTTGTTGCTGAAACAATGGTTACTCCAATTAATATAAAGGGCAAAAATAAAAATCTCACATTTTAGTGGATTCAATTTGAAATAACTGAAAAAGCAGTAATGTCATTCAGTGGACTCACAAATAATTAAATAAGATTTTCTGTAATTAGGTAAAAATAAAACATTAATATAGAAACCAAATTAATTTATAAGAAAATGAAGAAAATTAAACTTTTGTTCTACCTTGAGTTTATGACTTATAAAATCTATACCTGCCAGTTGCTAAGTATTTTTTAATGTTTCAGTCTCCACTTAGTCTGGATATAGTTTGATTTTTGACAAAGAATTTTCCCTATTTATTTCTGTAAGAGAGTGAAATGAATACTATGTTCTATGAAGATTTTTAGTGAAATAGAGTCTAGTGTAATATACAATTGTTTTTGAATGGGATATTCCAAGGTGATGGCAATCTGGATTCAGAAGTCAACTATCTTCCATAGAAAAGTTGGGTTTAATAGACACTAAGAAGACCATCATTTTTTCCTCTAAAATTAGAGAGGTGCTATTCCAGCCTGCCCATAAACATTCTCCACATCTAAAATAAAGGTTTTTTTGAATAGTGGGGCTACCACGTTCTAGGACCTTTCAAATTATTCGTTTGCCAATGTGAAGAACAGGTTCTGTTCTACAGAGGCATCATTGAGACTGAATTGGGAGAACTTACAAAGACCTTCCATGGACCAGCCAGGGATAGCCAGGTGCTATTCAGTGTAGCTGATTCCAGCAAGATAACAAGTGGAACAGAAATATTAAAAAAAAAAAAAAAAAAAAGCTCATGAAAGGCCTCTCTTCTAAATTAGTGGACAAAATTTTGCTTAGTAATTGAAGAGATTCCAAGGGTTGGAGCTTTAATTCTGTGCCTATCTATATTTCCAGTTGGAATCTTTTCAGAAAAAAACTTCAATTTTATTTTGTAGGGTGAATATGAAATGAAATGCAGCATGGGGTTATTTTCTATTTTTCATTATGAAAACTCTGTCTACAGTTTTCTCTTTGCCTCTGAGTACAGTGTAGTTATAAATCCATCTGTTTCCAAGTAACATTCTATTCTAAAAGTAGGATAATTTTTTCCCATAGAAGGCTCAGATATAAAATGAAAAGACTTTTTGCTCTTTAGGAATACAATCAGCTTAGACTAACCAATCATAATACATTTTTAAAGATTTTACCAGTAACCAAAACTATATGCTACAGGAGAATGGATATAGGGGAAATACATCCTTTGTCATAAAAAGAGAATCCCAGCTTTACTTAGGGGTAGCAGTGGGCTCAGCTAAAAACACAGTGATTCCAGATTCCCTTGCAGAACGGAGTGGGCATTTTTCAAAGTTATGACCCATAGGCTGTAAGTTAAAATCCCGAGAGGGTCTGGGAAAGCTCCTGGAGAAAGCTGATTTACCTGGCATATGTCTTAGGCCTTTTGCTCTTCCTGTACTTCTCCCTGGAGTGCAGTTAGGATGCCGGAAGTGAGGCAGCCATCTCAAGACGATGAGGCAACAAACAGAAGGAATAAATTCACAAGCTGAGGATGTTTGAGAGGAAGAAAAATGAACTTAGACCTCTGATGACTGTGAAGTCCTACCTTCAAACTAATGCCACTTGAGAAAAACAGCCTTCTAGTTGGTTAAGCTAGTGTATGTTTGATTGTCCCTTATAAGCAGCCAAACCTATACCAAGTTGATCCAATTAGAAGACTGTGCCAAAAAAATTTTTTAACCATTTTCAAACATGCATTTCAGAAGCATTCATTCACTTTGGCAATTTTTAAACTGATATATATTAGCAAAACCTTTTGATACACTTCTTAAAAGGACTCCTCAAAAGAACTCTACTAGGCCATACTATACGCATTTCCCATACAGAGACACATTATGAATACTTTTCATCCCTCCATTTATTCATTCAGCAAACATTTACTGGAGGTCTAGGAAGCACTGTGCTAGAGGCAGGGGTGCAAAAAAAAAAAAAAAAAAGAATGAAAAACACGCACCTAATTACAAAACGCTTAGTTTATTTGAAGATAGTAAGACATAATATTTTTAAAAAACACTCTATTTTCTAGTTCTTTGCTTCCTGAAGGTTGTTTATTTCATGTACATTAGCTCTCCGAGGGACAGAGAAGCCTGCACCATAATCAACATCAACAAAACAAAAGGATCTGAACCAACAGCATGGTTCAGATAGCTCAATGTTCAATGGTTCAATGTTCAGAACACAATTTCATCATTGAAAATGTAGTTAAATGTCGCACCAATGTGTTCATTACTGTTGTGAGAAATAACTGAAGAAAGTTTCTCATTACAATCAGTACAGAACGTTTTTGTCCAAAATCAGACTACTGATAAAAGCAGATACGTAGTACTACTCCACTTTTGTTTTCTGTCATTTGCATGGTATAAAAAAATCACTGCGCATCAAATCTTTACTCCAGTATCAAATGACAATTATTCATCGTAGTATGGGTGACAAAATAACAGGTTAGTGTCAGGAAAACCATTTTTCCCTCATCTCTTCTTCTAACTTCTCTCTACCTCAGTGTCCTTATGAGTTAAGTGATGGGTTGGAATTAGATCACTGTGTTCCTTCATAGACCTAAATTCTCTTATTTCCTCACTCTACTTAGTGTGATGCATTAGCAGATAGGTTTCCCAGCTAAGAGCAGAACATTAACATTATTTTTAAATGATGCATGCTTTCTTCTCTATTTCTGTTACCTCAGGAATTATACATCTTAGCCCACAACTCATTTCAAACCACAATTTTATATATAATTAAACCATCTAATGTAATTTTATATTAATAATACCATATCACCATACTCAGAATCAGAATAGAAGACTTGTTTTATTATTTCTAGCTTTAAAAAACATAACTTGTAGTGCACACATTTGGGATAATTAAAAGAAAATTAGATGGAGAGTACATTGTTTAAATGTGCTGTTTAAAGCATCCTCCAGATATCTAGAAGTCTAACAAAGATTATCTCTAAAGCCCAGCAATCCTCTTGCTCCATTATAAGAAACTACTTTCAAAGTCTAAAGAAAGATTGATTATATGCAAAATCTGAATGCTAAAATTAAGATTTGATTTTTCACTATAGACAATAGACAGAATTAATTAATACATCTGACATTTATCTGCAAACCACCATAGGCAGATATCTGCTTTTCTTATTACTTGCATCAGAATTTCAGAAGTTGAAATACACTAAACACAACCAGTTTAACCCATCACATTCTGAATTTGATGTCTTATTATCTTGCTTACAAACAAGCTTTTTAAGGAACATAAACACTCTTAACCAATCCTTTAGTTATTATCCTGCAAAACAATTTACATCCCCAATTATTATCTTATTACATATACACATATTTCCCTCTACTCACCGCATTGAGTTAAAGGTAGACAAAAGCCATCGGTGACAGTCTTTGAGTTATTACTTTGCTTTACCACTTCCTTCATTTTAGGTGTCATGGTACAGGACTTTAGTAATAGCAATTCATTTTTGTTACGTTTACTGCAGACATCGAAAGAGGAGTTTTGCACTTGCTGGAAGACTTAGCTTTTATGCTTCTGGTCATTCTTCTCACAAAAAGAATGAGACCAGTTTCTAAGCTATTCTTAACTCTCCTTCCAATATATTTCAAAAGAGGAAGACAAGAAAGACTTTATGATTTCCATGCAAACTCCCAGCCTGCCTGCCTGCCTGCTTCTGCCAATACTTCTTACTCTTGCTGGTGATGACATTCAGAGAGCTCCCCAGCACTGGTGCTTCGTTATGTAAGGCTGTCTAGGTCAAGTGTAGGAGACACACTGCTGGCCTGTGGAAACTCATGGAACTGTTCCTCCAGATTAACACCTCAGGGGTTATGGAAGCTGGAGGAAGCTGAGCTTACTACATCTTTTGGGGGTAAATATTTTTGCATGTTTCAGCGGTTTATTTACTACAGTCTTGGCAGATGCCTGTCAGCCATGCTGAGAGGTGCAGGGAGAAATTACTGAGAGATTACAGTTCTGTCAGCATGCTTGAATAAGCATAGTAAGTCTTCCAGTAATCCGGGCTTTGAGACATTTAAGGAATAAATAAATCATAAATTTGAATTTTCTTATCGGACATCATCTCTAACCATAAGGAATGAATGTTGCTCTGATGTTTAAACTCTGAGTACAATTTATTTGATTGGAGGTGTTGTAGGAGAGCATTGTTACATGTAGCTATTAGCTCTAGAGATTTACTGCAGTTCTTGGCTATTATGTTGCCCTTGTCTCTGGCTGCAAATTTGCTTCCCTCATAAGTAAGTTAAATGTATGCCTGTATTTGCCTTCTGTTGTGACTGTTTGCGATCGTATAAGAATAAACTGGCAGTTAGGTAACTTCAGCAAATAATGAATCCTGCCTACTTAGTTCCAAGGTGAATACTGCAGCAAAGCGCCATTCGACACTAGCACTGAAGGAGGGTGGATTAACTGCATTGGCCCTAACTGTGCTGTGTTTAGGAGACTTGGAGGGATGATTCCAGGTTTGATATGAACAGTTGTTCACTCTATGGGTAAAAGTAGAAACGATATAGCACTGATTCTGTTTTAGACTTTCACACTGTGTCCTACCTCAGGAATTAGTTAAAATAGCAGGCTTTTTATTGAATGCTGCAGAAAAGCCTGGAGAGGTAGCAGGGTAAGATTGCTGCAGCAGAGTGATATATTGGCCAGGAATTTTAATAAGATTTAAACAGATACGATGATACAACAGATGGCACCTAATCTAAAAGATAGATGGGTATTTAAAAAGTTGAAGACAAATGTAGCACATTTGAGAGGGTTTGTCTTCCTATGTGTCCTTGGCAAGCAAAGTTCAGTACCTTGGACAGGATGGTATGAGTTCGGAAAGTAAAGTCTGCATAAACTGTCTACATGATCTCAAAGAGCAAAATGGAAAGTTAACTATCAATCATTTGTTTTGGCGTCTGTCAGTGAGGACTGGCATGAAGCAGGTTACTTAGTGCATACTCTCTAGGTAAACATGTAGTTTCAAAGCATCTAAAATTCCTTGTGTTTTTAAAATGAAATGAGAGAAATAAAAATGAGTGATACTAAAATAAATTTCCTTGGAGGTACTTTTCATTCTATTAACCATATTAACAGCAGCACATTGATTATTTATGATGAAAATATATCGCTTCTAATTGTATGCCATATTTAGTTGATTTAACATGTACATGTTTTCCCAAATAATTTAAAGAGACAATTATGGTCCCTCAGGGCCTGATTTTTTATTACCGATGTCAATAGGCATTTTCCCCATAGACAAAGCTTGGGATAAGAGCCCCATCAGACCAGGTTTTAATCATTTTGGCATTTAAACTGTTTCTCATAAGTTAAAAATGATGCATACACACTTAATTATACTTATAATCTTTGGGTTTATATAAACCCAAATTATTATTTCAGATAATAATGTCAGTATTCAAATTGCCTATAATTGATTTGTATTTGGTTTGTTTTTATTGGCTATTGCTAAAAGGGATTCTTCTTTGTGGTAATAAACTTAAAATACATTAACTTCTTCATTTTAAAATGAGGATTTTGAATTAAATGAAGTTTAAATTAGTTTTGATCCTACCATATGTATCTTTGTATTCCTCTAAGTGGGAATTAACATTATTAATTAATCCAAGCTAAAGTGAGATTACATTTTTTGGTGAGGTTAGGTTTTTTGAATACTTACAATATTAAGCCAAAATTTACTAAGTACCTACTAAATGCTAGGACAGTGGTTTTCAAAGTCTGAACTCCTAACCAGTAACATCAGTACTACCTGGGAACTTGCTAAGAATGCAGGTTTTCGGGCCTCACACCAGACTTACTGAGTCAGAAGCTCTGAGGATGGGTCCCGGCAATCTGTGTTTGTGTAAGTCCTTCCTCCAGGTGATTTCAAAACATGCTAACGTCTGAGAACCACTGTGCTGGGAAGTAATTTGTTTAAATATTATAAAAATGATTTTTACTTTATATAATCAAATATATATTGTGATTAAGTTTTCTATGTTCTTCTTTGCCTAGATATCCTACTATAAGCAGTACTAAGATTTATGCAATTATTTAGTACATCTTAAGTCAGTATGTCCATAAAAAGGTCTATTTTCCAACAGTTCCATTTTAGAATTTTACCTCTTAGAAGTTAAATACTGTAATGGGAAAAATTACTAGAGGACTTATCTGTTTGCTCACTGTGTGATTTGACACACATTGCTGACACTCTTTGATGTTCAGCTTCTCATTGGTTAAGATGAGAGGTTGGCTTACATCAGGGTTTCTCAACTCAGCACTATTGACATTTGGGTCAGATATTCTTCACTGTGGGGTGTGTCCTGGGCATTGTGGAATTTTGAGCAGGATCCTTCCCTCTACCCACAAAGTGCCCATAGAAACCCCCAGTTGTGATGATCAAAGATATTTCCAGACATTGATACCTGTCTCTGAGGGCAAAACTGACCCCTTCCTCATTTGAGAACCACTGACCTAGATTAACTCCTCTTAAAAGTTCCATCATAATAAATAATACAACATATATATCATTTCTCCTTTTGGAAGTAGGTAAGTTAAAACTTATAAATAAATAAAGATATGTTTTACTTGTATAACTCAGGTATAAGGTGGGACCTGTTCGCCTCCTTGAAGATCTAGGTGAAGATCTATCGGCAGATAGATCTTCCACGGTCAGTGAAAGTCCAAAACCTTCTGCAACTTACCAGGAACTTAAAGTCTTACATCATCCTCTGTGTCTTGGGATTCTGGTTTCATGTATACCTAACCGCTCTCTCAAGTGACCCAGTGCTCGTCTGTCACTAGTTTTTACCAGAGACTTACCTACACCAATCACCTTTTCAATTTAATAAACTTTATTAAAGATGTGGGCTTCCCCCGCATTTTCTCACTTCTGCATCCGATCTCTACACCTCATTCCCTCCCTGAGAGATCTTAACACTCCAAATTTTTCTCTTCATAGTATGCAAAGTAGTTCATCTCTCCACAGCTCTTATACCCAGATATAGATGTCCAAACTTATCAAAGAGTTTAGAAGATAAAGGGTCTTCAATTTAGGACCATTCACCATACATAGAAGGCAGTTGGGGTTATATAATCATAAAATCATAGGCTGGAAGGAATATTGAATTTAAGTTCATTTTCATGTCTTTAGTACATGAAAATTTGTCTCAAAAGTACGAATGTTACAAGCTAGAGTCTCAGAATTTTAAATTATACCTTTCCATGTATTTTTACCTCAACAACTTGGCAACTTAGTACTGATATTTTCTGGACATTATATGTATGATAGAAATAGACAAGCCTCACACACATGCATGTGCACACACACACACACAATTTTTTCCCCAACAGTTGAAGATTCTTTTCAATACATTATTCTACAAATTCAAATTAGGTGTTATCCTGGGATATATGCGGATTAAGGAACCTAACATAAGATATAGGTAGCTATATTTCTGTTAATAATACCTCATATTTGAATGACTATATCTGTATTTTCAAGTAATTTTAAAGACATAATCCTTTATGAGACTCATAACAACACTAAAAGATAAGCCTCATTATCTCTGTCATTTTACAGTAAGAAAATAAAAGCTCAAGGTCTCCAAATGCCAAAATCACTTCTCTTTCCATTAACCTACAAAGCAAAACTCAATAGTTCATGTAGTTTGAACACATTGGTAAGTATAATTTCTAAGTAATTTTTTATAGAAACCTGTCTGAAGAGTCTTCCTGCTCTAACGCCTTGACTTTCATAGATATTACCAATGCTTTGCTTTATTCCTAGAGTTAATGCATATTTTATTAATGGTTTATTCCTGACTTACCATACATTTATTTGTATACGATGCTTAATTAATTTTCCTTTTTATGTATTATGGAATGATTTTAACACATCATTTATTATACTAGTCATAGTCACATGTGTTTCTATCACTTTAGTGCCCTCAAAAAACTCTTATGAGGGAATAATTCAAACACAAGATTGAATTAAATTTACCTATACCTGAGCTTTAACAGAAGTACTACATTGATGACCCAGCCAAATTCTCTGTCTTCACCAACAAAAATGCAGAACATATCAACAGACCATCTCTTTTCACTGGTACCCTCTAGTGCTTGACATATAGAGTGTCAATAACTTTTATTGAAGAAATACTGAATTATTGGTATTGCCATGTGGTTCCATCACATTTTTGGACCTTCGCTAACATTATCTGCCCTAGTTAATTAAGTAGAAACTTGCAAATCAGGCCTAGGAGAACCAAAAAACAAATTTTAAAAAGAACTCTCTGCAACTTGCAACTGCTAATGCAACTTTCTTTGTTTCACTTTATTTCACTTGAGAAAATCCCTTTGAGTTTTTGATTCAGAGACATTTTCATACTTTCAACCTGAAAAAGTATTCCCAATATCAAATATAAATTCCTCCTTTAAAATACAATGTCACAAAACCTGGATCACAAAGTCACTTCCCTCTTTAGTCTTAAAGAAGAACGTGAATGATCTTTTATTCCCATTTAGAATATTATTTCAGAAAACAATTATTCAAATGTTTTTTGAGAAACCTCCATGTAAAGCCAAACAAATTTTTACCAAAGTAAGGTTAATTCTTTGTCAACTGAGAGCCTGAATTAGATGATTCCTCAGACTTTTTTTTCTAATTATAATATTCCATATAAAGCAGTTTAGCTCTGCAATATGATCATCCAAATATCAACCAAACCCAAGAAGATTAGATTTAACAGAGCCATTTTGGGTATGCATTGACTATTGAATAAAAGTGAAGGTCTCAACGTTTTTGTTTTTCCTTATTTACCCCTAAATACATCATTAGTCACACATGTCTCAGGATCTGGAATTTGTTTGATAAAAATGCTGAGTTCTGAAAAAGTAATCTGTCTTGTTTTATTTCAAATGAAATTATAGCTCTCTGATAAAGTGACATTCTCCTTTTTTTCTGTTTTATATTCAACAAGTATATTAGTCTGTTCTCATGTTGGTAATAAAGACATACCCAAGACTGGGTAATTTATAAAGGAAAGAGGTTTAATGGACTTGCAGTTCCACATGGCTGGGGAGGCCTCATAATCATGGTGGAAGGCAAAGGAAAAGCAAAGACACATCTTACATGGCAGTGAGCAAGAGAGCTTGTGCAGGGAACTCCCATTTATAAAACCAACAGATCTCATGAGACTTATTCACTGCCATAAGAACAGTATGGGGGCAACTGCCCCCATGATTCAATTGTCTTCATCTGGCCCTACCCTTGACACACGGGAATTATTGCAATTCAAGGTGAGATTTGGGTGAGGACACAGACAAACCAAATAAACAAGTGAAACAGTGAAATATGGTTTCTAAAAGTTGTCAACATTCTGTTGGAATTATTTCAGTTGGAGACATAAGGAAAGTACAAGTGTCAATCCTCCATATGACATTTCCTGAAGAATATTATTGTCATCATCTCATCTGGGAGACTGGAAAGTGGCAGTGATAGAGTGTTTTGATTTCAAATGTACAGCTTCTAGTAAAACCATTACACTTGAATTTATATTAGTAAGCAGAACCAGGAACATAAAAATAAAAATGTTTTGGGTTTGGCCTCCAGATTTACTAAATGTTGCTTCCTATCCATTAGCTAACCTTCCCACACTCACACTCACTTTGTCTAAATTGAGTTTTAGGAGAAAATAAGCTAATTATAAGGACACAACTATTATCATTCAGTGCCCTGACAAGAAATAGATGGCTCTTCCAAATTTGTGGAAAGAAAAAAACAAACTGTTTGCTTTTATCTTCTAAACACCATATTCTCCTGGATTTCTTGGGAATGTAATTCCAGCTTTCCCTCTTTAGTAGGTGTGCCAGGCCCTCCTGATCTGGATGTCTGCCTACCTGTGCAGACTCTAGCCATTTCCACAGACCCAACTTTATATATGTCCTACATGATATCTCCTCTCTTAGAATGCATTTTATCTTTCTCCTCCACTGTCTTTGTGTGTCTACTCATAAATACCTCAGATAAATTATTGGATAAAATTAAGACGGCCTAGATTCCACCTCCCAGTTAACAAATTAAAAAGTTTGATAATTTATAGTGATGGAAACAGGTGCCTTTTGCTGTTCTGGAATATAAAATGGTGCCACACCTTTGGAGGGAAACCTATTGATATCTACTAGATTAAAAGGCACATATCCTTCTACCTGACGGATCCATTTCCTGACGCTAGATATTAAAGAAAAATATGCACAAGTGGAAAATACAATCATAAAGAAATGTTTACACTAGCATTGTTTGAAATAGAAAAAAGAAAGAAAGAAAGAGAAAGAAAGAAAGAAAGAAAATAATATGTGTTTATTATCTAAGAACTGATTAAATAAATTTTGGTGTATCCATCTATATACAGAACAAAATATTTTAAGCAATAACAAGAGAACTAATTAGAAGTAAATTATATAACCCAAACTAGGTATACAGTCATATATAGTATGATGTCTTTCTTTAAAAAAAAAAAAAAATTGCAGAGATGAGTTCTCACTATTTTGTCCAGGCTAGTCTTGAACTCCCGGCCCCCAGAGCTCCTCCCACCTCAGCTTCCCAAATTGCTGGGATTATAAGCATGAACCATCATGCCTGGTGTCTGGTATAATGTTATTTCTGAAAAAAAAAAAAGAAAAGAAAAACGTAAAGCATGTATATTTCAGATCTTTGGATATACACAAGAAATTTTACAGAAGATTCAAAAAAATTAACAGCAATTGCCTCTGCAGACTGGGCCTGAGGGAAGAGAAACTAGAAAGTTAATTTTTACTTAAAAGAGCCACTCAAGTCAATTGACATTCGAAATGTAACTTAGAAGAGAGATTGGGTGTTTTTTTTTGGTGTATCTAAATAGTACATACAAGCAAGACTGCAAAGGGGAGTGGGAACACTCACAGACTGGTGAGCAGGGCAG